>JAHQIW010004202.1:0-213182 GCA_019055375.1 Parelaphostrongylus tenuis | reverse complement strand
CACGAAGCTGCCAGCCCACAAATCGTGCCCCGCCTCAGGAATAGGGAGCTAACGAAAGATGTCAGCAGAATCAATATAACAAGAACAAAAGATAGATGGACGAGAACTTACAAGTTGGGCAGACGAACTCATATCTGAAACCGGTCAGCTGCTCGCGCATTGGCCGTCATGCTACAACCAAACCATCATTATGGACGACTGTTGCAATGCAAAATGTGCTGGGATCAGTATGAATCGTGAAGACGAGTCGTCTAAGCTGTGTAAACTAGTGATTTCAACTAATGCGCAGTACCCAGTAATTATCTGTTCGGATCGCCTCCTAGCATCAGTTATCCACATCTGTCTTCGCATATGCATATAAATTAGGCTGCTGCATGAAATTTTGCTCCTTTTGACAAATTCTACTGATACTTGGTCAAGGTGAATCTCTCTGAAATCTTGAGATCGCTGCGCTGAGACGTTGTCCGCTCTTCATCACATGCAGTCCCTCAGTATTTGTGGAACGAAAAAGCTTCACAAACAGTCCTGACACCAATTCACCAAACATCTATTGCAATTAACCTAAACTGGTCTGCGGGTAAATTTATGAGGATTTCTCTAAATGAATATCACGACAAATTTAGATGCTATCCATAAGTCACGACTTCATTAGAACACCTAATAACGTCTAATTTACGTCATTCTCTGCCAAGATATACAATCATCCTTACGTCACATCAACAAGCCAGTTCTAACAATAGACTTAATGCAGTGACAATCATTCGTAATTGTTCGTAATCTATTCTCAGCACTACTGATTGAATTCCATCACCAGCTCCACGAAAGGAATGACGAATACACGTAAGTCAATAACTCGGCAGACGGTTCGCATAAAAAAAGGAACAAAAAAAAAATGATGTATTTGATGGGCCTGAAAACCACTTGACGGAAACTGAAGAAAACACTAACCTGCTGAAGACGAAGCATATTAAGAGGTGTTGCATAATCGCCTAATATACTCTTCATCTTCGCTTCCAGTTCGTGATTTCCAAGAGGCTAAATGAAGTGAAAACTCTTCAGAATTCTTTTCTAGACAAAAACTTCATAAAGATAAAGAAACAGAGGTTAACCCTCAAGTGAAAACCCCATACTATCGAAAGTGAACTTTAAAACAAAATCACATACATCTGTCGCATCGCAATTATTGAGTACGACCATCAATTTAGCGCCATCTTTCAAACCCGCCGCAGGAAGTTGTAAATCATCATCTAGAATGGTTTAACTACCCAAGTTTCATCCAAATATACTTATATTGCAACACAGGCAGCCTCCTAACACAAGAAACATACCAATTAAAGGTTTGCCACCATTTAGAACCTTGAAGGAACCGCAAGGAAGCAGAAATTCCTCACCAATTTTCTGCTTCAAGTGTCGAACCAGCACTTGTGGGAAAAGCTAAAACGTAAAAGTTGCAACGATAGAACCACTACAGAAGCCATGTTACATTTTGACAGGATAGAGTAGGAAGTCTGAACGGTTTTGAATACAAAAAGCTCAATACACAAAACAGACAAGAAAAACAAAAGCAACGTGTTCCTATATCTTGAACAACGAAGCGTGCTTATTGAAGGTAATAGTAATTGATTTAACCACTTTTGAGCAGTGATATGACGTTATAACTATCTAACAAGCAATGCTGATTGACATGCAAAACTTAATCCTCGGGAAAAAAGTTGAACCCGCGTCTCTACCCCTTTCGGTGACGAATGCTAACCCTTCCACTATCGGAACTCCCTACTCTCAGCTGAGGTTTAGAGGTCGGATATGACGTGTTGTAACATGTGAGAAAGCCGTTTTTGTGTTAACTATCATTATCTATTATTTATTTCTGTTAACGGGGAACATCTGAAGAAATGACCTCTTTCGCTGGGCAAGCAATTTTCATACGAGTGTTTAGTCAATAGTTGAAAACTGTGATCTCTGCGTACCGCGCTACGTAGTCGCTTTTGAAAACACCCTTACATAACGCTGCAAAATCGAAAATTGAATTTGTTTTACATCGGCAGCTCAAATTTACCACCATTTCGCTGGAAGCACGAAAAGCATATAAACGTGTAGAGGAAATCTCGTGCTATTACAGTGATACGTTTAATCTGGAGTTATTTCAAAGTGGATAAGAAATTCTTAATCGAATGACAACAATCGCACTTCACATGCGACGCACCAACGTGAACTTCGATTGATCGAATAGCGCGATGTCTCATCGAATCCACGGTCACCAGACACCCGACTGCGCAGATGGGCCGGTAAACAAGCGCGCCGGACATGTGAAACTCGACATTTTTTTCCTGTTACACTGCAGTGAAACTGTTTCTCCATGAAATGAGCACAGCGTTGGAATCGTGGAAACTTACGTTATCGAATAGTTACTTATAATCTGAGGAAAACAGTTCTGTTCTGCGAGATATATGCTTGAGTGGAACACAAATGTTTTCTTTCCGTTGTAGCGATATAAATCAGCTTGTTCAAAGATCGACCACGTAGCGCAGTAGCCAGAGAAACAAGCTTTCGAGTGATCACTAGAAGTGCAATGGAAGAAAAACTCTCACAACGTTCAAAGCAACTTACGTCAATCGTCACGGCATCTTCCCTTCCACCTAGTAATTTTGCACTGAACTGCATCATCAACCTAAATATGAATCTTATAAAACGCTTCTATTGCCGTAGATCAAATATAAATGGATAGTCACTTAAGGAAGACATATGACGTATACTTCCTTATGAACTGGATAAGAAAGCGTAAAATATCGCAGTACTCCGTACCGTTCTCAAACGAATTCCAAACAAGACTATAAACAATTTATAAGTGAAATTACCCTATTCAAAAAAATGAACTAACGGATGACGTGGATGACGACATACACTTAAGATTAAGGCAAAAATAATTCATGAAAGACAAGTAAAAGAAGATGAATTCGCATTGAAAAGTGTCAACGCACTCCACAAACCATACAATCACAGACACATGTTCGAGACGCTGAACAAAAATGTATAACGTGAATAGCACGTAGAATAATCTTCGAAGAGCACCGGCAGCGCAGTGGTTAGCAAGTGCCCAGCGGGAAAGGGTAAGATGCGTTCAACACCCGATCGTGGTTCGAAGCCTTGCATATTATTCACCATTCTTGGATATCTCATGTGATGCATGACAACCATAGTAACCTTTTCTCGATGTTTGACCTACAAATATCAATTTAGAAAGACCTTTCATGCAACTTATTTTTGAATACGAGGTATTTGTCCATTATAAGGCGAAAAATGAATAACCGATCTCATTCGCAGGACAGAAACTCTTCATAAGAGTGCTAGTAATTATTCGAAAGCCTAAATCTCTGGCTATAGCTTCACCTAAACGACTTTGAAGAAAACCTTTTTGATGTTGTTATAGAAAGATAACACTTGTTCTTCACACATGCATTTTTTCTCGCGAGACAGAACTCTTTCTCCAGACTATTAGTAGTCATTCGATAGCGTAGGATTCGAAGATTCCAACGCTGTGCTTATTTTCTGAAAATATCGTGTCTCTGCGATATATTAGGGAGAATAAGATCGAGTTTCACACATTCGGCTTGCTTGTTTACAGGCTAATTCACGGTCGCGGGGCGGCCGCAGATTCAATGCAGCGGCCGGCCACAATCGATCGCTTGGCGCTTCGGAGAAGTGCGATTTTTGTTATTCAATTATGAATTGCTTCTGGACCTTGAGAGCAAGTCCTGATCAAACGTATGACTCTAACTTAAAAATTTTCTCTACATTTTCATGTGCTTTTCGTGCTTCCCATGAAGTAACAGTCGAATTGTCCAGCCGATGTGAGACACAGTTTTACTTCAAATTTTACAGCATTATAGAGGGTTTCCAAAAACGGTCACATAAGGCTCTAGCCAGAGATTTAAGCTTTCGAATGGTTACTAACACTCCTATGAAAAGTTCCTGTCTAGAGAAGGAGATCAGTTTTTCATTCGTCGCCTTATAATGGACAACAACCTGATAGGCCAAGGAACTATAAATTAGTCTCTTTCCAACTTTCGTACTCTCCTATTTGAAAGTGGCAGTAGATCCTCGAAACATCGGTCTTAAGCTACGAGAATTCTTTTTATTTTACTACCTCAGCCGCAGTTTTATTATGCTATAACTATATACCCAATAATGTTGAGTAGTAGGCAAAACTTTGAACCCCGAGCGAAAGTTGAACGCGCATTCTTTCCATAGCAGGGGCGCGTCCTGGCCACTAACTAACGAGCCCACCCCTTTTATTACCTACCACTTGAGAAAAGTTCAAAATAGTGCACACAGAAGTACTTTAATATTTTCTCAATGACCCGATAGCTTTTTTTCTATCTGAAAATGATTACATAAGTGATACGGCAGCCACTAAGAAATGAGCTATGCATTTCAAAAGAATTCGCTCAAGAAAGAAGAAACAACTAATTAGACAGCGATTCTGAATACGTAAACATTCCATAAATTTTCTCCTTAATTGCCTTTATAGGCAAAATTATAAGTAGATCGGCGTCGAGAGCAATCTTTCCATTTCCAAATCAACTTCTTGTGGCCGTGAAACTGGAATTTTCAAAGAAAGAAAGCGTTGCTGTCCAACAAATGGCTCCACTATAGAGACACCTGAAACAAGATACCTGGTGACACGAGATACAATAGTAAATAGTCACAAAATTCTCAGGAAGATCTTCAAGATCAAAATGAAGCCTGGAAGGAGTTCCTGGGTTACGGATTGAGAAATACAGTGGGAGTTAAACTCCCCAGCAGAGCTACCCAACCTGTGAAATAGTACGACTTTCCACCCGGAAGTCGAGCCAAACGTGAACCGCACCAGGAATGAACCTCGTTTTGGTAGCTATGATTCGCATGGTGGTAATGTGTAAATTCTCTTTGATCCACGAAGGCCGGCGACTACTCTAACTGAGTTAAGACGTGAGGAAGCCTCGACTAAGCTTACCTTGAAAATCCATGGAACAAATCGACTAAACCAGCACATTTTCATCTAGTGGAGTACGCACAAATCGTGAAGACGGACCGTCCCAAATTCAAGTGTCACGACAAATAAAGCATAAAGCAGCATCAAGAAATTCGAAGCACATCGAAAACTTGCCTCAACATCTCTCCTTTTTAGGAGACAAAACTGTTTCAACAATTGTTTTTTAATAGCTGTTAGCTCCACTCGCTTGCGCTAAATATACCAACATCTTTGCCAAAAAGTTTGTTTTTCGGTACTAACTGTTTGAACTATCAATTTTTACCAATACAACCAATTTTTCTAGGATGTTAATCGACCCCTTCGGTACCACTTTGATTTTTCTCCCGGTGCGCGACGCGGTCGACTTGCGTGCGGGATGCATTATAATCGCAATTTTGTAGCTCCGTGATCAAATTCAGACTTTTATAGCCACTAAAGGGGGGTTTTGTGATAATCAAAAAATATAATCTGACTAAAGAGACTTCAACATGGTATTGATAGTAGAAACAACGCCAACGCTTCCTTATGCACAACCCTATGATTGCGTGTTTGTAAAAGACGAAAATTATGTCCTACGATACGATTGTATATTGTAAGTCATTTTTTGGGAGTATTTGCGCATAATGTTAAATTGTTGTTAATAAATTCAAAGTCCTTCTGGACGATTGCAAAGCCGCTAATAGTAGATATTGAAAGAATAAAGAATTATACAAATTGAGATTGAGAATAACTGAAGAAATTTATCAAATAAGTGTCACACTTGTATCGGGTGCGCATCCATATTGCAACACATCAGAGTAAGCAAAGACGCGAAACGGTACTAAGTGTTCCATTTATCCCTTTCGGGATTGTGGGCCCACATCCTCTGCATCTCTAACCCCCAGCGTCGGAACGCACTGAATGCATAATTTTATCATTTTAATCGTATCACTGCTGCTGTTTACTTGATTTATGTTTTATACAAATATATTAAGCTGTAATAAGTAGGAAAATAACGACAATGACACAATTGAAATAGTACGAGGTGTACATGTGTGCTTCCGCCGTTTTTTGGTGAAGTAATAGTGGAAATGAAGAAATGCAATTTTTTCTTTGTTCGGAAGTGCGTTAAAATTGCTATTATATTGGTTTTTATAGGACTCCGAAAACGACGACTTTTGCATCTGAAAAATGCGATTTGTAACGACTTTACTTTGCAGAATTATCATCCAAAAGTAATAGAAATTGCTTGATTTCGGTGTTGTTCAAAAGCGCATTTTCTTGCAAACATTTTAGTATACAATTTGCTTATAATTGCTTCAAGACGAAACTGTCGTCGGAACAAATTCGCTTTCTACTCATGCACGATTGGCGCGTAGTGGCAAATGCTAGTGAAGCGGCGCACAAAATTTATGTTACTGGAAAAGTTCCACTTAAAGCAGATACAGACAACTTGTACAACGTACGCGAGAAAATTCGCAATTCAACAACACCGAGGTCATGCAATTCCATTGGAAAAATTGTATTGAAAAATCAAAACGGCGCAAACTTTGCAATTTTGCTGCATGATAACACTCGACTTCATGTTAGTAAAACTTATCAAAAAAGTTATAATAAAGCTGAGGGAAGTTTAAGTAGGTTTTACCCTACCCGCCTTGCTGTCCTGACATTACACCGCCGAATTACCATTTAATATCACCAAATTCAGCACTTACAATTTGGCAGATTTTTTAAAAAATGGCGTCTTTCCGGTATGAAAGTCGTCATCTTCAAAGTTCCATGAAAATTATCATATAAAATACTCTGTATATAAAAACCTAATAAATAAATAGCGTTTTTTACGCTCTTTCAAACAAAGAAAAATAGCTGGCATATCTTGATATTTACTATTACAACAGCAGAAAAAAAAAACGGAGAACTCATATTTTACAGCCAATGCAATAGTACGTTCAGTGCGTTCCCATGTTGGGGTTAGAGATGCAGAGCACGTAGGTTCACGGTTCCGAAAGGTTTATGAGACACTATATATGAAGAGGATTCGTTGTGAATTTGTTTAAGATTCGAATTTTTGGACACTCAAGACGGAAATTACATTTTTTGAGATTCGGAATGATGTGCTGCGGTCACCAACATCGACGACTTCGCGTTTGAAACCCTCGAAAAGACAATTTCTGCCGCCCTCGCCGTGAAACTTACAGATACCACACCGGTCACTGGGAAAAGTTCTTTCGTAATACTGGACCTTCTTATTAAGATCCCTGTTCTATAGACTGGATTTCCTTAGCGTTTTGGAAAAATTCCTGCGCTTATCTTATCCAATATATGTTATATGCTCATTTATACACTACTCGTTCTTGTTGCAATTACAACTCACGTTTGAAGCAAACACAACACTCACCACTCACCCACTATGCTACTATTGAATTCACATTGACTAATGAATTTCGAGAGCTTCAAAAATCATAAGAAACAATTCTAGAACCCTTAAACCCATTCAACACTTCTCATAAACTCTTTTCCCAATACAAATCCTACTCCGGATTCTCCTTATTGATACGACCACGATTGGAGTGATACAAGTCAGCAATGAGGATTCTCAGCTCAACAACACTGCATTGCATAGAAACTCCCCTACCAAAACCGGATATGTTTTAGGGAACTCCAATTCTTGCCTTTATATATACCAGAATCCCAACACTGCCTATAGAAGTTCAATGTAGTAGAATGATCAAAACCAATGATCGCAAATGAACCTCATAACAAAGACAAATTTAAACGTACGAGTACTTGAAAGCTCTGGGAACAGTCGGCGAACTTCGATTGGTAGACGTGTTCCGAGATGAAATTCGTCTACAACGTCGTCCGGAATGGACAATACAATGCTGAGGTAACAGTCGTGCTCGGCACCTACTTGCACACGTTTCAAAGTCAAAGGAAGCTCGACATCTAGTTGCCCAATTTGTAGAGCTATAGTCCAAGCGAATGGACCCTTACCTGATGTTTCGCCAACGGTACTTGCACTAACTTCGGCTCGATCATTTGGAGACGAGAAGGCCGTGGTCGCCTTGCAGTCCGCTGCTGTCAACACTAGAAGAAACAAGGCCATTATCGAATGAAGGAGAAAGGATAAAGCTCTCGGTGTTAATCAATTGTTGAGGGATGCGTCATGCACTCGTCTTCATTCGTAGCATCTTAGAGGTGAGTGGATGCAAATCTGGCCTTTACAATGACTCGCGGTGGCCTTTCCTTGCATCGAGTCAGTGCTGCCTATCCTCCCACGCAAACCTGGGTCCACTCTGGTGCCCATTTTACCGAACCCAGAAACTTGAATGGGCTTGGTGAGCCGTGAGCACTAGATCAAACCATCAACCCTGTGTGCGACGCAGAGCACCTCTAATCACTGCGCCACATGCACTCAAATATTGAGACGCTTATACAAAGCAATACTCAAATAGTATTCCTCCTGAAAGATGCTTGTATCGATGATGTAAAAACATGTAGTTTCACTGTGAGCTATTCCTGCCTGACATGTGTAGATCATTCAACACAAAAACTTTTGCTGTTGAAAAAAATTATATTAATTAGGCCAAATAGGGTTATTCTGGGAGCTTCCTCTAAGTAATGACGAACTTGAAAAACTAACCACACTTCTATCCTACTTGTACAGCATTCAGATCTCCTACCTTCTTTCAACAGTCACTTAATTCAAGAGGTGAGATGAACTTAGTGCCCAGATGCAAGACACTGAAGATGACCTTTTCGTAGAAAACGGGGACAAATCCTTTTCTCACAAGAAAGTTTTGTTTTTGGGCCCAGTTGTTTACTGAATTTTATACCCATAAGCCGCCCAAATAACACAACATCCGTTCCATGGATCTATGAGGAAACTGAGTGAGACATCCTTCGCTCCATAGGTGCGTGGATGTAGTAGTGGTTAGAGGTACCCCACGACTCACAAGTTGGTCAATGGTTGGTTGCCGCGCCAGAAGCTCACAAAGCCTTCCGTCTTCTCGAGGTCGGCGAACTGGTACCAGCTTTCTCTGGGAGTATAACCGCACTTCCTTGATAGATCGCTAGGCCACCGCGAATCATTGTAAAGGATATATATATACATTCATTACCTCAAATGATGCTTAGTAAAGTCTTATGCATGGTGCATCGTTCAGGAATTGATCAACGTCGAGGGCTTTATCATTACTTTAGCTAACACTCATTATTGAGAGAAGTGATTTGCTTCATGCTCACCGACTTCTGGGACGTCATCTCCACTCTTATGTAAAGACTCTTCATCAATTTCAGAAGACGTGGAATCAAAATGATCGTCATGTGAACTACTCACTTTTCCTTTAACATCGTTGATGCACCTTAAGAAATATTGGTCCCAGTTTGACATCGTCGAGGCATCAAAGATTTTCTGACGGAACTTTACATCAAAAAAGTATCCAAATCAGTTCAAGAAATCCGTCATGTCGGAAACTTACTTTTTCACTGCGTTACGTATAGGTATGGACCTATTCAGACGCTTCCAATGCATTGTTGTTATGTGATCGGGAGACGGTTCATTAACACCACAATACCCACATCTTAAAATCGACTAATGAAAAAACGAGAAACCGTCCAAATGATAATATTCAACACATCTATTAATATGACAAGTTTTTCATAATCACGAGAACTGTTTGATGAGCGTATAGAGCACCTGAGGACTTGAAAATCTAGTAGGAACGACTTTGAACCCCGGTTATTATGGGAACGAAAACGTGCAGATCAGTGCTAGCAGAAAGGAGCACCGGTAATGCAGTGGTTGGTTGGTACGCGCCTCCAGAAAGGATGAGACGTGAGCTTAACTCCCGCTAGAGGTTCAGAAGTTTGCATATTACTCAACAGTCTTGATTCCGTACATTAGGTTTCTTTCTCTGCGCTGAGAATTGAAAAGTGTTTGGTTGAGTGGAGTGTATGTCATTTTTACCCTTCCAAGTTTTCAAGAAAGCTACATATTTGAAATGCTAGCCAGCAGTGTTTTATCAACGAAATCGTGTTTAAAAAAAGAAAAATGATGTGAAACGAGCAAAGACAAACAAGCGTTTGTGGTATTCACTGGACGAAGGCCGCTTCTTCAAATGCGTTTCTCTTTGAAACGTCAGATAACGAGGAGAAACAGAAAAAAGGCTGGCCCTCTGAAAGCCTTGCGGGCATGCTATTGGGGCGTTTCATGAGTTTTGGCACTAGACCAATATACACAAAACTAATTAACCAGAAGTAGCTAAAACTGCATGATTTTGACATCATTCAATTGCGTATTTCCTTGTCAACATTTTAGCACACAATTTGTCTATGGTTGCTCTATAGCTGTTGTGGGAACAAATTCGCTTGTTATCTATGCACGAATGGCACGTAGGAAAAATGCTACTGAAGCGGCGCACAAGATTAATGAAGCTTGGAGTGATGATACGGTTAGAGAAAGGGCGGCTAGGAAGAGGTTCGCGAAGTTCAAAGCTGGAAAAAAAGAGTCTGGAGTTATAGCCGCTCTCGGGCCGTCCACAAGAAGCTTCTTTAATACTAACCTTGCGCGCCGTTTCACTAACATTTTCCCACAGGCGCCATTTGTGCATGGGTAGCAAGCGGATTTTTTCCACAACAGCTTCACCTTGAAGCAGTTATAGGCAAGTTGTATAACAAAATATTCGTAAGAGATTGCGCAATTGAACGGTACCAAAATCATGCAATATCAGTCACTTCTGGTTGATAGAGTTGATGTTTATTCCTCTATTGCCAAAACATATGGAATCACCAAATATTACCTGAAGTCATGTTCCAACGGCATAAGAACACTGAGCTTCCCTGTATGGACAATGTCCAATTGAAACCAAGTGATACGGTAACGTCAAAGTGCTCTACTACGCCAAGGCAAATTTTTAGACTCGTTTATTGAGACGGAATACTATTTAAAAGATCCCACATATTTTTCCTATGAAGCTGAAATGCATGCTCCGCCATACGAAGTGGAGCGCTGGCAATCCATCCACATCCATCACATCGAGTATTCATGAAATGTTGTTTATTCCAGTGTCTATCAAGCTGAAAAAATCCTTTCTCCTTAGATTTCACTCGAAGTACCAGTTTCTGACCGAATTGATTGAAGTCAACTGAAATTAGTCATGAGCTGATTATCTACTATTGACGAGAATATTCCACGGAAAAAGGCCATAAGGTTTTCCACTAAGTACTTTCTGATGACAAGAAAGTAGCCTAACTGATTCCCTACTTAGTCGCATTTTGGGATAGTGAAACAATATTATAAATACATAACCAATACAGCACAAAAAGAGTGATAGCAGAACCGGTAGTTCAGTGGTTAGCACGCACCCCGGAAAGGAGTAAGAGGTAGGTTCTAACCATGCCCGAGTTTAGAGTTTTGCATACCACTTAATTTTATCGAAATTCAAGCCTCATTACCTGAATGCGCTGGACGAAAATCTCTTCACAAACGAGACATAAGAATGAGCCGCGATTACGACAAGAATCCCGATGAGTACTGAAAACTGTGAGCTCACATTCACAGCCAGAAATTCACCCGGGGGCGTATCATCTCCGACGTACCCCTCTGATCCTCCAGCTTTAAGAGCAATAACTACCTGCGAAGATTCTGATAAAATATTTTGATCTTTTAGGAGTTTCGGCTCTAGCCTCATCAACAGCACGATTCCGTTTCGTTTAGTCACTTCCTCGGGATATGTCCCCTATGTAGAAGAATCGACGACAAACTTACGCCGAATGTAGAAAGTCTGTCGTCGATTCCTCTAGATTGAGAATATGTCTCCAAAGAACTAAGCAAACGAAACGGCACCGTGCTACTGATGAGGCTGGGAGGCCAAAACACGTGTCTATCACTTCATAAGTGCCGCTACAGACCTAATGAGAGGCTCGAAATATGTTATCAGATTATCATGTTTTTCAAAGAGGTCTCAAAACAGTCCATAAAGGTTGTATTTTTGAATACACTCACCGCAGTTCGGCTTCTCGTTTGAACGAAGCGCCGCACTTACAAATAAAGCTATAGTCACGATGAAGCATCTCATGTGTCTTTAGCTTCGCGTAGCCATTGAACATATCACCGCAATGTTCACATTTCAATTGCCGGTGAACATTCTAAACAGTATCATCGTTATCGTATTCATTTAAGACACATTTAGAGGTTATAAAAAGCGACCGTAACGTGACGACGGAGATCACTTCTGTCAGAGAATGTCGAGCCACATGTAGTGCATAGTAAACGAGGAGCCGGATGGTTATTGTTCTGCTGCTGAGATGGTGAACTGTCAGAGTCATTTTTTGGAGAATCAAGTACAACGGGTTCTAAAGCAAAACTATAAGAAATTAACGTTTCCCATGCAAATTGTGGAACATTCGGGCTACTGAGTGCTATTACCAAACAAAAACTTCCCGTTCTTTTGCATTAGACGGTACGTGATTGTGAAGGGACCTCTTTTGCTGGACAGGAACATTTCATAAAAATGTTAGCGACCAATCAAAAGCTCAAATCTCATAGAAGTGCTGTCATGTTTGTATTTTGAAAAGGCCTTTTTACAGCACTGTAACGTTCAAAACAAAACTACGTCTCACACGTGCCGCGCGCTTTTTTTCCTTCAACTGCAATTAGTTCTTAGATAGTGTAAACATCCGGGAATTTAAAAATGTTGTTGTTTTCTAAAACAGCCCTACAGCATTTGAAATAAAATCACGCTTCCCACGCGCTTATAATGATAAACTATTGCGCTTATCTTTTGCCGAGAAAAGCTTTTCCCTAGCCTGCTCTTGATCGTTAGGTGGAGCAAATCGGAATTCAGAAATATACTTGGCTTTTCAAAAAATTTGCAGCGCTGCAGCGAGAAACTTAAGGTTGTGTTTGACATGCGTCGCAAGTAATCGAGCGCATTTTCGTTATTTATTTGGGAATATTTTCTCCGTTTCGCTTACATTTCTAAGTAATTCCTGATGGAATTGTAGAAGAAACTTCGTTCTCTCGTTCTAACGCTTATAATTTTCATTATCGCTGCATGATGCCAAGTAAACCCGCTTTTAACCATAAGCCTGACCAGCATAAGCCTTAGCACGAAAAGCATATAAACGTGAAGAGGCGATCTTCGGGCTTCACAGTCATATCTTTTATCTAAAATTTCCGTCAAGACGGAGGGAAATCCTAAATTTGGTAAGAAAAATCACATTCCACATGTGAATGGCTTTGGAGCTATCGATCGATCGCACATCAATCCAAGGCCAGCATAAACATTAGCCGACAAGGAATGCGCAGCATGTTCAAAGCTCTATCTTACCCTCCATACAACACTGCAGTGAAACGGTCTTTCCAGAAAACGAGCACAGCGTTATAATCGTCGAACCTTACGTTATTGAATGATTACTTATAGTCTAGATAAATAGCTTTGTTCTGCGAGAAATACGCTTGTGCATAACATGAATTCTTTCTTTTTGCTACAGCGCTGTAAAAAGGCCTTTCTAAGAACCAGATATATTTTGAATTCTCCTTCATGGAACCGCGCTGTTTAACAGAAAAGAACCAACTTTCTTTCACGTAGAGTGACACCCTTAGGTGCTATGATATTTATCTGCAGCAGTGGCCAGTATGACATCTAGAGGTGTCACAATCTTAGCAGTATTTCACTTAAATTCACAAAATTTCTTTTATCAGACGTTTTGTAATGGAACGGCAACCTATCCAACGCAGAAACTGTTGTCATGAAAAGGTGTCGCACTGGATATCTCACTTATTTTCTACTTTCCGACGAAAAACTTATTACTGAACAGAATGTGAAGAGAGTGCCGTCACTGAAGAGTCGGAGAAATTCCTTTATTTCGGAAAACTGGCACAATATGCAATGCACACATCATTTTGACAAAGACTTCGTTGTTTTCCAATGTTCAAACGGTATAACCACTTTTGGATAAAGCATGAAAAGAATTCAAAAACTAGAAAAATGTTACTTCTTACATTACACTACTTTATCAAATGCTCATTTCAAAACGTGGAAAATGTTCGGTCCATAGGACAGAAAAAACAATACAAGGGGACGATGCTACATGAAAAGTGATAGATTGGTTGGTGTGATTTCTATAGGTTTCGCAGTGAGCACGCTGGAAGACTAACCATTTCGAGACTGTTGGATCACGACCTCTCCATCTCCAACCTGCAGCTCTCGACAGTTTGCTCCAACTCTCCTTCATCTGTAACCCCCAGGTGCTACGTCTAACAATGGCACGCTGCCGCGTTTAATAATGGCAGGCTGGAGTACGAAATGAAGAGGAGGTGGAGCAGACCGTCCAGAGCTGCCAATAAGAGATGCAGAGGCAATGGGTCCACAGTCCCTAAAGGGTTAAGCGCCATCGCGAAAGTATTGAAGGAATATTAATGAATGCAGTCCATAAGTGAATGAGCAGAAGTACGATAACGTATGACTTACTGTTCCCTGTTCTCCACTTGTTCGCGGAAATTTTTTCGTCTAGCTCAATCATACTTTCTGTAGCATGGGATCGGCCAATGTGACGAGTCAAATGGGGCTAAATTGAAGGTTTGACAAAGATGCCCAATGCAGTTAAGGACTCTGTTGAGTCAAAAGAATTCCTTAATAAAATATCAAACCATTTGATCACGAGGTTATGTGCGCATTAACATAGCAACGGGGAGGAAAATCATGCTGCTTAGGCGTAGCTGATGTGGAAACAGGATCTTTTTCTCCGCTGTACCAAGTTCATTAACATCTTCACGGAATAATGTGATGTCCTATATGGGCTAGGCCACATATGAGAAATAATTCACTAATGACGAAATTACTACATCCTTTTCAAACACGATGACTGACGCTTCGACAAATTCGCCTTCTTCAGTCCGTTCTGTTAGGGGCAAAGCTAGCTAGGCTGGATTAGATTATCACGTAATCTTGCATCTGATAAAACGGCTGCGAAGAAGGCGAAATCATGAAGACATCAGCGATTGATATTGGAAAAGATGTACCAACCTCGCACAAGCCTTGAACGGGAGGTCAGCTCGTTTCGAATCTCATTTCACATGCTGAGACTTAGTGAGAGTCAGCCTTCCAAAGGGAACTACAACTTTTACCCTGGTAGAGCAAACAAACTACCTTGTACACAGCGTCGACGCAAGGTGGAGTGCCTGTGGGTACACTCTGCTAGGCAGAAGAAAAAGTCACAGGAAATGTATGAAAGTTGTGGTTCACTTATGCCCACCAAGAGGGTACATCATACTTAGCAGTTCTAGCGCAACAACAACGAAGGAACAGATGAATGGCATAGAATACAGCCACTAACGATGGAATGACAGGATATTTTACTAGCTTGGTCACTATAGTGTTTCACGAGTGCATGTGGCGCAGTGCTCAGAGGTGCTTTGCGTTGCGCGCACACAGGTCGATAAAGTTCGTCCCGCGCTTATGACTCACTAAGCCAACCATCCCCACAGGGTCGCTAAATTGGTAACGGAATGGACCGCAGACTTGTCTGGGAGGATCATCAGCACTGACTCAATACAGCGGTAGGTGTACCGATAGTTATTGTAAAAGGGCCAGATATGCAATTCACTTTTAATGCCTCATGACTAGAAATTGATAGCAATCTCAAACAACAGGTAGACATCTCGCAAGCTGCGTTATATCAACGCGTCAATGACGAATACAATAAAAGATGTCTCAGAATACATATAGAAGAACTTTAAATCTTGGTTTCGTTTTAGACGATTCATCTTCACATCTACTGCGCGGATCCCAGCGCTTCTTGCACTCAAGTCTCTGTGACGCATTGACCACCCACGAAGGCCTTCAAACTCTTCACGAGTGGGCCGACTATTACTTAAGGACTGTTGTCTACTATGTGAATATCGCTGGATGCTCGTTTAGTCGATTCTACGCCGAGTTGCGATGAGGTATGCCAAAACATTTGATAGAGAGCCTAAAAAAGTCTGGTGACAGTTCACCGATCGCGAAGGGATGAAAAGCTGGTGCGCTCAGCGCGAGGCGGGCGCCAGTGGAACTTCCAACTTTCTCTGCCGCGTGCAAGAGTAGCCCAGTGGGTTCATCTTGCTTTAGAAAATTCGCCAAGCACCATATCCTTCTTCTAGGCTTTTGATGGAAGGAATCACACCATCGGGTCGGTGGTTTTCCTATAGTGCACTCGATCCGAGGATTACAGTCGGCAACGGCTCGCGTATACCAGTTGATGTTAAAGCGCATTACGTGTCCGGCTTACCCTATCTTCAATAGCCTAGCGTGCGAAAGGAATTTGATCTCGATCGCTGACGTAAGCAGTATTTTGGGTCCTCTTTCTCACTTGCGAGATACGAGGTACTCCTAGCATCGACCTTTCGACTGTGCGTACAATAACGCCAAGTGAATCTGTCATCTTGTTTATGTAACGGCCAGATTTCTGATGCATACATCAAGCAAATCATATCCTTTAAGTCAAATGCTTGGCGTTATAATGACGAAGTAATCAACGAAGTGATGACGGTGTGATTGTCGACCGACGATTTTCTCTCTCATGACCAATTCCAAGTGTTAGCATAACGTTTCAGAGGGTGGCAGTAAAAATTTTTGAGCGTATGGCACTCGCCTTCTCAAATCACTTTTCTTACGTCGATCGTAACATCGTCGTAAAATGGTGACACTCTGGATGTGAAATTTCTAAAACAGCTCACAAATACAGCTCAGGAAACATTCTTATGTACTGAGTAGAGATGCCCTCGTTGTTTAGAGCCTCTGTATCTGCTTCTGTCAGTATTCGTATCTGCCGATATACTACAGATTATGGTATGAAACTCGCGCCAGTGGCCATCATCGAATGAAACCACCGCCCATGGGCGACATTCGCGAGAAGACAAGACGAATGGAAGATGTGCTGCGGTCCGCACAATTCGTGAAGACGGACCGTCCAAATATCCATGCAAGTTACTGCTTCTGTTTCCACTGCATAATGAAACTTTTTTACATAACGATGAAAATTCACGAGTGGTCTTTTGCACTTCCGCGAAACTTCGATAAGCACTGTTTCGTATCGATGTGATTTACAGCACTAAATTCCTCAGAATTGTTGTTCACATGGCTATCCCTCGTCCATCGCTCTGTCAATCCTGTTTAGGACGACTCGAGTAAAGTTATAAATAACAGATCACAAACAGATTGTAAGATAGTTGCCGTGTCCTGAAGGTCCCCTGAAGGCCTTGACAAAAGCTTTGCCATTACTAGACTGCAATGACAGAGGCCGAGGCCGAGCTAGAGTGTTGATGAAAAGTACCAGGAGGTTCTTCTAGGTGTTTCGGTCTTACGGTCTGCCTGGGGCGTGATGTGCAATCTTCACGGGAAAAGTGTCGCATATCGAAAGAACCGGTGGAACAACAAATTCATCTTATCTTATTCTATACAACGATAAGAGGACATGGCCATTTGAGGGATCCGAAGTGCTATTTGTGCATGATATTCTCCAATACCTTTCTGGAAGCTATAACTGTTCCGTTAGAAACGCCGGAGGGCAATCATCTTGATTTTATAATTGGTGAAGCTTCCATGGGCCTTGCGAATGCTTCTTTCTAGCTTCTGCAGCTCAGCCACAGCCATAACTGCTGCTCTTCTCTGAGATCTTATTCCGTTACTTCTTTATAGCATTTTGCAAGCTCAGACGTGAGTCATCAATTACCTGCAATTCGTGCGATTCACGTTGGCGTATCAGCTCATGTGCTTATGGAGACAAGCGTCTCTCGGTGACTTTACGACTCTCAAATTTCAGAGGCCTAGCGTGAAGATGTTGGATGATCTAGTCGTATTCTTCGTCGCTGCTGTTAACGACTATATCTTTCCGAGCCACTGATGATTTGAACATATTCAGGTTCATGGCAGTTCTGAGAATTCGCTGCTTGAATTTAGCGGCTTTATTTCCTTTTCTAAAAGAAAGGAATGTTAAGCAGAAGGAGACGATGATTTGTGTCCGTGTGATATTTTGGAAAAAGGTACTTTGATTCACTAAGACGTGACATATCGAAGTGACATACGACTCAACAAAGCATAGGGATGATGAAGAAATGCGAGCAAAGGCAGGACTATAGAAACGAGAAGCACAATAAAGGAGAAGCAGAGTTAATGTTGGGTGTTAGGATGAAATGAATTGGTCTCAATGCATAGAGCATGCGATTAAAAAAAAGGCGCAGTCTCATATGTCTCGAAAAAAAAATTGTGCCTAGTTAAATAGGTGTGGACAAATTCATCAATGGATCGTTGAAAAAACCAGGGATAAGGAAAGACTCAAACCTTTTGGACGAAACTTTGCTCACAAAACGGACAACCCCACTCTCTCTCCTTAATGTGGATTAGTTGATGACGTTGAAGATGAGACAGTCTCGGAAAATCCTGAAAAACCGCGGCAAATGAAAAATAACTGCTACACCAACGAAGCCAAAGACTCTACTTCTCTGTTCAATGTTGAATAGAAGCATCTATGACGTCAATTTCACCACCTTTCCACATATAGCACATTCAAGTGGTTGCTTCCTTTCTTCTTTCTCTTCATTGTGCATCCTTGCCATATGTTTAACAACATACCTAAAAGGCAAACATTACATATATCAGAATACCTTTGCCGTATCCCTAGCTATTCGATGGCCACCAAAACTCTGATAGGGACCCTTTATCCGGCAACAAATCCAAGGAAGTACGAGTGCATTCCACGGAATGCACGCCGGCCCAAGTGACTAATGATAGAAGTCTGATGTACGGTAGACGATTGTATTATATGCCCAAATAATAGAGGGGATTATATGAGTTCCGGCATAACATACCAGATCTCTTGCACGACATGTGGTGAATACATTGCGAAACGGGAAGATCAATTTGGGTCCACATCAAGGAACACCTAGACGAGAAACCGAACCAGTCAAACAACTAAGCCTTTGGGTGCGCATAGGGTAGAAAAGCACCAACGATGAGAACTTTGAGGTGGTAGTAAGAATACTGGGGCAAGAATCAAAAGCATGAACGCAGAAAACCCTTGAGGTTTTTTGGACAACCTGCAAAAGTCCAAGATTGAGTCAGAATGCGGAGAGTGCTCGAACATATTAAATGTTACAGCCTCTTATATTCCTTTTCTACCTAAGTAAGGATCATTTTCACAGTGTCTCACAACACAACAGCTAACCCTTCCATATGTGTCAAACCCTCTGAGGACCACCACTGATAGGCAGGCGGCGTTGCGCTCACCACTTGCGCAACAGTCGCAGGGTCGCAGGGTCGCAGGTAAGCGGCGTCTGCATGTCTGTGCATGCATATCCGGTTGTCTGCCTGCCTTCCCACAAGACGCTACGCCGTTACTACAATAGCTGAGTGAGATTTGACGTCGCGCGGCTTGGTTCGACAGCGGCGTAGTGTAGTCCTCAAATGATTAAGAAGGTGGGGTTTTAGTGTAATAGCCAGACTGTTATACTGATTTTGTACTATAATTTCAATCCAATATACGAAATATGTGGGGCACATGTGGCGCAGTGGTTAGAGGAGCTCTGCAGTCGCACACGAGATCACTGATTCAATCTCGCGTTCAAGGCTCACCAAGCCGTTCATCCCTCTCGGTCGGTGGATTGGTACGTTGTAACAGCGAAAATAAAATTATCCTTCACACTCAATTTTCTTCATTTCCTCGGCTGGGGCCGCTATATGGCTCTTCATTAAAGTTTAATTACTCGTTAGATAGCACAAATCTCGAGGATTCTGATAATATGTTTCAAGTTCTTTTGAAAAGATGCCTTATAACGCCGCACGAGCGAAAAGAGGATGCTATTTAACACCTAAAATGCTATCTCGCCGCTCGGATGTCATAGTTTGTTTATTTGTAATTATAGGTGAAGTTTATAACTCAGAAATGTTTTATCGTTACATAAAGGATGGACCATCACGAATGAACCTTCTACGAAGATTTTTTGATACAAGAAGTGACTACTCCTCTTGAAATCCCTCATTTTTCAGCGGTGATACCACATCCTCGTACAAAAACGAACTTTCAACCCCTATTGAGCATTGAGCCTGTCTAGCGAGAACGTAGCTTGAGAACACATCCTCTACAACTAGACATCTCTAATCAAGGTTTATGTGGAGGTATTTCCTATATGTAGCTTAAGTGAGTGTAGGAAGAGCGCTCCTTTATCATTGCGCATGATGCGTGAAAAAAATGGTATTTAATATTTGAGCATCTTTCGATGAGCAAAGCTTTCCTCAAGAAATTCAGCAGTTCTTCGACAACACAAATCTCGGAAAATTTAACTTGAAAATCTCAAGAATATGCTTAGTTTTTTGAGGGAGACTTCCATCGTCATTACAGATGAATAGAACAGTTCAGCTTTACACTAGGCGCGCACCGAACGCCACGTGTAAATTGCGCTGCGCGAACGACACGGCGCTGAGTGCAGAACTCAATGATCTTCTAGCTGTAACAACACATTAAAACCTCCCTCTCAGAAACCAAGTTTATCACTAGGATTGTTGAGATTTGTGCTACTGAATGGTTGTTGAAAATCTAAATGGAAACCTCTGTCCAGCGAAAGATGCTTGAGTGCGAAAGAAAAATTGGTACTTGTATGTCATGAGGTGACAAATTTTTAAGCCACTCTCATTTGCTTAACAGGCTATTTTCACGGGAGTATTTGTAGTTATTCGAAAGCTCAAATCTCTGCCTTCAACTAGACCTACAACTCACCGGTTTTTGTAACACCTTTCATAACCCTGTAGCATCCAGAAAAGAAATTTATTTCTCACTCGCATTTTGCCTTCATTTTCACCACGAGTCTAAATTGTTAGAAGCACGAAAAGCACGTCAGCGTGTACAGAATTTTCTGTTGTGTCAAAATCACGCGTTTTTTACTTAGAATTTCTGTCAATGCCGTAAAAGAAATCCTCAATAAATAACAAAAGTTGCCGCCGTTTTAGCGCAAAATGCGGTAGCTCGTTGTGGTTATGCGGTAGACCAGGCGATTAACTTACTAACAAATCGTTGCTCTGACTTATCTTCACATTTTACTCAGCTATAAACCCTTTTGGCGACTTTGCTTACCGGCCAACTCACAGAGCGGGGAAACGAGACCGAGGCGGATGATCAATCGCGTTTGAAATACTGTTATTCAATTTGGGTTTTCCACTACATCGACAGCACCTTCGGATAAAAACGTAGATACTGATGCTACGGAAAATTGTCTACGAACTGAGATGCTTCTCGTGCATCCAGCGATTCATAAGCGTGGTAAAAGTGAAGGCGAAAGGCGAATGAGAAACGAAATTTCATTCTTTATGCCACAGCGATATAAAAGGATAATCTGAAAACAAATAAGACATAGTTGTAGCTAGAGATCTGAGCTTTCTAAAGATTGTTAACGCTTCTAAGAAAAGATCGTGACAGAGGATGAGATCGACTTGCAAATTTGTTGGCGTATAACACATAAGTATCGAGAATTTTACTTCACCTATATAGCATTATGTAGAAACCATTTGAAAAATAAAACAAACCGTTCAGATTCTCGATATCAAGCTGTTCAATATTTACTAAAGCTTCAAAAAGGAATAAAAAGTATTTTATTTGAATATGGGTGCGGAAGGGAGAGTAGCACCGAGAATACTTTCCTGGAGACACATATTTCTGACCAATAGTTTGCATAATCCCCATGTTCTGGGCCTTTTATTCGGACACGGATGTCCTTTACCGCTCAGAATTCTTTCACTCTCCATAAGTAACCAATCTTTTCTCGCTTATCTCAAGTCTGAATTATTAGAATCAAACGAATGATTGATATTAACTTAGTTATAGTGAAATTTATCGATGAACTAGTATCGATACAGCAAGCACTTTTTGTTGTAATTTTCCTCATTGTTTTCAATTTCTATTCACTATGATAGCTCTGGGTGTCTTGTGATAATAACTAACTACAGCACACACGGTGGTTACACAAACAGTTACCCACTACACGGTGTTTCGGGGTGTATGGCCCTGGCGTACCAACCTCGTTTTAGGCTAAAACCATTCTTCTTTTTTTTTTTGGATGTGATTTTGAATGTTTACTAACGAGGTTTTAAAAACAGTCGATTCAATGGATTAATTGTCAAAAGCAGCATGATTCCGCAATAAACCAACGTCCAGGTCTATACAAGAGGCATTTATCTTAATCAAAATCATATGAGCGAAAAAAGGTAATCTTTTTCTATCACAATAATACGAGAATTTTGAAAACGTTGGCAAAAACCGCGAAAAATAAATCTTAATAAAATAGCGAAAATCGCGCATTTTGCCCTGCGTGCATTGATTTCCACAGCCGTCCTTTAGAGGTTAAAGACGGATTCATGGCGCATCCCTCAGGGATTTCAACGCCGAAAGCTTTATGTTTTCTATACCAAATATCAACTGGATAAATAAATATGGTAATGATTACTACGTCTAGGCAGTGACGAAGCAAAAATTCAACCCCAAGCGGGAGTCGATCCCGCTTTACCCATACTGTTTCACCCACGTACATTAGGAACAGAAAAACACAGCGAAAAAGTAGTAAAACGACAGAAATCTCAAGAATTTCGTGAAATACTATTCATCACGCATGTTGAAGTTGTGTGAACATCGGTTTTGAGAACTAGCTAAAGCAAGATCTTCTTACCTAACAAGTTTTTTTTCCCATTTTTTGACAATTTCAATCAATTCATTCCCTATTTAGAAGCAGCTGTTTTTCAGTAATATTGTGGGATAAGCGAAACTCTAAACCTCAGGCGAGGATTGCACCCACACTCAGCCTTAGCGAAGACACGTGCTGTCATACACCAGCGTCCCCAACCTCTTCGGGGCCAGTGGTGGCCGACCGCCCTTGCATCTCTATCTTGCAACGTCTGGACTGCCTGCTCCACCTCCTCTGCTTCTTTAGTCCCCGCGTGCTGCATCCAGCGTCCAGGAATGGCACGCTGGGGGTTAGAAATGAAGAGGCGGTGAGCACACCGTTCAGAATTGCCAGCTAGATATGCAGAGGCCATGGGGTCCACAATCCCCGAAAGGGTTAGGCCTAACGACCAGGCACTTGATGGAGAAATTTGCTTCAGAGGAACAGAACCTTGGAAGGAGACCTACCTGCGGCAGGTAAAAGACTTCTGACATATAGAGCACTTCATTGCCCCCATCGAAAACTAAATCATTAGAATTGAAAATGCAGTCAGCATCAAAACAATGCAGTATTCTGTTCTTTCATACTTCCCATTCAGGAAAAATCGTTCAGAGGTCTCAAATTTTATACTAAATTCGATGAAAGGTCATTAGAGGGAGTTGAACACATCATTACTATAGGAAAATTGAAAAAGCTTGCAAGGTTTGAAAGGTTTGATCTCAGAAATTGAAGAGGGTTCTTGAATCGGAGAGTGAAGAAGCTTGCAAAGTGCTTAAGTACGTCCTTAAATTCCGACTTATCAATGATCACTGCGTTACAAAACTTACATGATCGACAATAACATATCACCTATCTTGCACATACAGCAGTAAACAATACGGAGTGGCGCAGCGGTTAGTGATGAGATGTACCAGGAAGCAAGGTTACGAGCAAGGCGCTGACTCGATCCCCTTCCCTAGCACTCTCGCAATAAATTAATCAACACCTTGGAAAACGTCTTAGCAAGTCTACCTCCAGGATTGAAAGGACAATTATCTCGACCAGTATTTCACGACATTCATAAAGAAAACAGAATCATCAAGCAGCAAAAGCATTCGTTAGATGAGCGAACGCTGCTCCTTTCAATCCTGGAGGTAGACTTGTGGAGGATGAAGGCCAAGTAAACGGATCGAATGCAGATGCTGGGATTCGTACAGTAAATTGTGATGGCAAGTCGAGTAAAATAAATAAAGAAAATAATACGGACAAGCATGTTGATAAGCTGATGGCTATAGATGAGATGAGAAAATTTGAGTGAAAAACTGGAAGAAGGTACCTATGAATCTCAACAAGAAAAAAATCCCTATTAAATATTCAAGAGGAGTGTTGCCTTAGTAAGACATTATAGAACTTATAGAGACATAATTGATTCGTTATCGTCACTGAACTCGACGTGAACGTCGTCTATTGAGGCTTGTAGGAGATCCAAACCTGTCAACTTCTCGAGGTACGATGGACAATTCATCACCTGAAACACTGTCATTTCAACGAGAGAGTAAATATTCTGCTAACTGTCCCATGCATTTTGGTTCATTAATTAGTTTTTCCTAAGAAAACGAGTACTTATATGTTGGTTGGTGACAAATGAAAAGCCGATCCCTTTCGCTGAACAAGAAATTTCCAGAGGAGTGTTAGTAATCATTCCAAAGCTTGAACTTTGACTACAGCCCCATGTGGCCGGCTTTTAAAAACACTCTTTTATAACGCTGAAAAAACGCAGAATAAAATTCTTCACACGATCGCATGCTTTCCTTTTCTTGTTTCGCCTGTAATTCCCTGGAACAAAACTCCTTCCTTAGTTTGCTGGTCGATAGCACAAGTCACGAAGAACTCAAAAATATGTTTGCTCTTTGGAAAAGCTCTTTTGATAGCGCTGTAGGAGAAAGAAAACATTTTTACTTTACAGTTCGCCTGACAGAGCTCTTTCCTTAGACTACTAGTAATCGTTCGATACCGTAGGTTCCAGTGAATCCAACGCTGCGCTTATTTTCTGTAAAAGACCTTTTCACTGCAGTATAGCACGGAAATCATGGCTCACCAAGCCATCCATCCCTCCGGGGTCGGTAAATTGGTACCAGGCAGGTCTCAGACTTGTCTGGGAGGATAAGCAGCACTGACTCGGTTCAGCGGGAGGCCACTGCGAGTCATTGTAAAGGCCAGATATGCATTCAATCACCTCAAACGAAATGTAAAATTGAAGTCGAATGCATGGCGCATCCTCAGGGATTGATCAACGCCGAGGGCTTTATCCTTTATGCACAGAAAATAAAATCGAGCTTCACATATTTGGCGACCTTGTTTGTCGGCTAACCCACAGCGAGGGAGGGAGCGCGGGATCGACCGATACGGGTTAGATATATGGGGTTCAACTAGCTTTCAGCTGAAAAGCTTTCTCCACTTCAAAAGAAACTCCATGTAGAAATGACTAAGATACTACGGAACTTCCTCTACACATTTTTGTGCTCTTTGTGCTTCCAGCGAGTTCTACGAGTTGGAGAAATGAAGGCGCGTGGAGGGTACAAAAACATAATTTTGTTTTGGGTGCTTCGAAAAAACCGGCCACGTAGAGCTGCAACCAAGGATTTAAGCTTCCAAATGATCACTAAACACTCCAACGAAGAATTCTTGTTCAACGAAAGGGATCGGTTTACTTTTGTGGCCGTCTAACATATAAGTACCGGAAAAAGAAACAAAACAATTGGCCAGATATCCAGGGACGCTAAGTGATATGGAAAATCTTCGATCCCCGGCCGGAAGTGAAGCCGCGTTTCACCCATAACAAGAGCACCTCCAGTATGAGTTGTACACGGGTTTGACTCCTGATTGAGGTCGAAAGATTTGCATCCGTTGATATATATTTGCAACATGATAGCGCTGAGATTCAAGCGATAAACAAGAAGAAATCTTGTAGATTAGATATAGTCCTTGCTAAAAATTATCAATGCGCGACAAACCTCTTTGACGAACTCTGCACCTCTGGTGACGTACTCATGAACGACCGTGCAGCCACACGCCACACATTTTTCGAACCTTCGTACGCATGGAGTCATCTAAATGTGGAACAATATCGTATAGAAAAGAAAAACGAGCCTTGCGTAGAATTGTGGTCCCATCAATTTTTGGAGTATTTTCTGACTTCTTTAAAATAAACAAATTACGAGAGCACCCTCAAGCTTAGGCTCAAAACACTAATAGGGGACCATGACTGTCCGCTAACGTTGAAAAAAGTAATCTGACTAGACACTCTCGAACAAAACACAAACCTGGCTGAAACGCGATAGATAGCCTCGTACTTGATGCGGAAGTCGCACCCAATAAGGACGAAGAATCGTCCGGTCGCCAATATTTGCTGGAGCTGCCAACGGGTCATGATATTGCAGTACCGAAGCCAACATTTCTACCGCTATTCCCGAAGCTATCATCGAGAGTCCAGCACGGCTCACCTAGAAATATTATACTGAAAGAAAGATCAATATAAAAACGCTACTGGGAAAAAATGTCCTCTTCTTTTAAGGAGGCGATAAGCTAGATTGAAGTAAGATTACGATAATCGACCACAGAAAAGTCAATTAATTAGAGATTTTCGTTTATACTTAGTAAATGTGCTATTTATTCGTCACCATAGAACTTTTGCTAGACATTTTGCAGTCCCTTTAGTGAGTTCCAAGACCGACTATATTATTATCTTATTTATATCTACTATCTATTATATTAGTATCGTTGCATTGCTCAGTGAATCAGTGTTTCTTTAAGAAGGTGAATCTTAGGAAGATTCGATTTGATTTTGGTTAGCGAACAATCTTGAGTTTTTACAGCTAATCGATAGCGTGAAGAACACAGCAACTGTGATGGGCATTGGTCTGAATATTCCTGCACTCAAAGATCTATGAAAGAGCGTTTCTCGAAAGAGATCTGTTACTGCATATTGAGTGGTTTTGGACTATCACTTCGACCACTGAATTGTTTTGGAGCGCAAATAGATGTTCCCGTGAAATTTGAAGGCAAAACTTCCATATAACCTACTATAATAGGTCATTCAGAAAGTATTCGCACTAAAGCAATAAACACCAAATTTACTATTCAGAAGTGATTAAAATTGCATTGTTTTGGTATCGCTCGACTGCGTATCTTCTTGCGAACATTTTGGTGTGCAACTTTTCTGTGTTTGCTTCGGGACAGAGCTCTCTTGAAAACAGCCTGCTACTCATGCACAAGTGGCGCGTAGAGGAAAATAGTGGTGAAACGGCTCGCAAGACTGATGGGGCACAAATATGATAGGGTTGCACAAAGGACGGCTAGGATATGGTTCGCGAAGTTCAAAGCTGGAAAGAGCAGTCTGGATGATCAGTCGCGCTCGGGACCTCTACAGTCCTCCTGGCAGGTGAGTAGTCGATAGTGAGATGCCGTGCCACAGGTTCATCGAACCTTCCATCTCTTGGGAGTCCACGAACTGGTTCCACCTTTCTCTGGGATGATAGCGGCAGCACTGACTTGATCGATCGGTAAGCCACCGTAAATCATTGTAAAAACCATATATGCATTCAATCACCTCAACAATGCTTGATGAAGCCGAATGCATGGTGCATTAGTCAGGGATTGATCACAGCTGAGAGCTCATCCTTTAGCTTTTTATCGAAGATACACTGTAGATTTTTGTATTGAAAATCAGTAAGTCCAATACAGCCAGAAACAGCGTGCCTCGAAGAGGCCGGGTGCATGAAGTTAAGCATGGTTGAAAAAGGATTAATCAAATTAGATGTGCCTATGAGTGTATTGCAGACATTGAATATAGATCACCAATATCTTACAGTGCATTGCTGATCGAGGGTTCTGTCGATGGTTGAATTTCCAGGAGCAGTAACATCACTGCAAAAGTAACATGCCAGATCAGAATATGGAATAACGGTACCTTCTTGAGCTGATAAATGCTCTAAAAACAAGACTTTCACTTTTGACCTCTTCACGAAAAATGCTGATCGCTACAGTAAGTTCCAAATTTCCAAATCACAAAAGCAAATGTTTGCTTAGGAGAGAAAAAGAAGAGGGTTCTTTTCCGTTGCACGGCTCAAAATGAAGAAACGACCTCACTGGACAGGAGTATTTCTCCAGAGTGTTAGTAATCGTTCGAAAGCTCAAATTTTGGAGTAATGCTATACATGCTCGATTTTCGAGAAGCCATTTTTATAGAGCTATAGCATTCAGAAAAGAAACTGTCTTACACGCGCCGTGCGCTTTTATGATTATCACCTTATATTTCGCTGGACAAAACCCTTTGCTCAAACTCCCAGTGATCGTCTGGTAGCTTAAGGACTCGGAGAATTTAAAAATGTTTGTATTTTCAAAAAAATTTTTTTAGTGCAGTGGCAGAAAGAAAAGATTTCTGTTTCACACAACGTACTTCTGGCAGGGCAGAGCTGTCCCCCGAATTATGAATAACCGTAAGATAGCGTAATCTTCCACGATTCCAACGCTGCGCCTATTTTCTAGAAAGACGCTTTACTCCAATGAAGTACGGAAAATAGAATTTAGTTCCGCATACGCGGCGCATATGTCTGCTGGCTAGTGTGTGGGCTAGGTGCTTGCTGGTCGTGAACTCGATGCAGCGTCACCGATATCAATTGATCAACTGCGTTGCGAAAGGGCGATGTGAAATGCAGTTTTTGTCATTTAATTTGGGAATTTTTTCTCAGCTTTGAAAGAAACTCCAGATTAAACGCATGGCTTTGATATTAAAAAATTTCCTCTACACGTTCATATTCTGTTTGTGGTTCCAGTGAAGTAATAGTAGAAGCACGCGACCACTGTAAAACAAGATTCTACTTCAAATGCTATAGCGTTGTAAAAGAGTCTTTCCAAAAGCGACTGTGTGGCGTAGTAGTCAGAGATTTGAGCTTTCGAATTATTACTAACACACTTATGAAAAGTTCTGGTCCAGCGCGACATTCTCGTTCGTCATTCTGTGCCGTCTAACGGAAAAGAACCAGGAGCAGTTAGAAAATTGAACAAAACTTACCAAAACCGGATTTCACACCTTTTTCGTGGCTTTTTACACCGTGGCGAATTACAACATAATTATCGAATCCGAGAGCAACACTAAACGCCATCTAGAAATAATTCTACGATATAAAAGATTTACAGAAATTGAATAGATCTAACGAATACGAATTGCCGACATATCCGAGGACGCTGAGTGATTTACGAAATATCGACCATGAGCATAAATTGAGTCCGCGCTGGACTCTTACCGGGGCTACGTGCTAACAGTACACTACCAAGGCCACCGCTTTCTACCTCTTACTTTGATATGAACTATCGTAACTGTCGAAAGCTACCTCCTAAGGGGGGTCTGGTAAGAACTAACCCATTTACAGTGTGCTGAACCAATGTTCGCAAACGATAACTATTTTTTCCATAGTGCGTTTATGGGCAGTTACGATGTCTTATTATGAAGAGTAGAAGCACAGCAGCCACCTTGGTGGAGTAGTGGTAGCACGCACCACCACTATGGGTGAAACGCGAGATTCGTCTCCCGCCTGGGGTTGAAAATTTTGCACACCAGCCAACACTCTTGGATACACAGTTACAACATCCTAATACTGCTACGATAGGTAGCTTCAAAGAATTCACGTAGATCAAGACAAACCTTCCCATGCTTGGTTGCAAGCACAGTCGGTAACCATCTAGCCTCTCGACTATCAAGCGCTAGAAATACTACTTCATGGTTGGCAACAAGTTCGTCAATAACAGTGATGTCGCGTTCTAATGCATCCTCTTCTGGAAAAAAATGAAGCAAATTTAAAACGCCTGTTTTTAGATAAAACACTTGAGAATTCCTTAATACTATGCGAGCCACAAAGATTAATCTTCACCAAATGTCCCTTTACCTCATAAATTGTATATCTCACTGTTTGCCTATAAAATAGCTCAACTGCTGTACCGTTTTGAATTAGTTTTCCACTACATATACGTACTCTTACCCAGATATTGTATTAATAACCGTTTCCGGAGTGTGAACCGATGTCCTCTGCATATCCAACTGGCAACTCTGGACGATCTACTCCACCTCCTCTGCATCACTTACCCCTAGCTTGCCACTGCTAGGCGCAGCAATGTGTCGTCGTTGGACGCAGCACGCTGAGAGTCAGGGATGCAGAGGAGGTGGAGAACGATGTCCAGGGTTGCCAGCTAGAGATGCAGAGGCCGTGGGTCCACGGTCCCGAAAGGGTCGAATAGATTTAATATTACATATTACTCTAGGTGTTGAGGAAAGCGAAATGCCAAATCGTTAACCATCGCAAGCTTTACACATCAAAAAGGACAATTTTTGAAAACAATGATCATTTTAGTTCATTTTTTCTCCACAAAACTGACCGCTTTCCGAAATAGTATGACCAGGCATAGGCACCGTTAGACAGACAGCATTGGCCTCAATACACGGATAGATTCGTTGCAGAGCAGTTGCGGCCGTTTCAGCTTTACTGCGCGACCTCCTGGCGTCTTCAAATTCAGACAGGGATTGCCTAGAATACAGTCCCTGAAACGGATCTTCCCATTTCCGAGACACTCCAACTTCTTCGGTGTACATCTTATTTAACTATAGATGAGCATAATTTCTCTTTTTCCCTACTCCACTTCTTTCCCTCAATCCCCAGATGCGTATAACCCTTCCCGAACTGTGGACCTACAGTCTCGGTATCTCCAAGTGGCAACTATGGAGGGCCTCCTCTACCTCCTCTGCATCTCCAAATCCCAGCATGCTGCGTCTAACAATGGCAGGCTGTTGCGTCTAGCATTTACGCTGGAAGTTAGAGATGAAGAGGAGGTGAAGGAGATCGCCCCAGAGCTGCCAGTAAGGAAGCGGAAGCCGTCGAGAAGAACAATATAGTGAATCCCGCAAAAATCGAAAGAGTATCGGAGGACATCACCCACAGGGGACCACATGTTCGTTAACTTTTTGTGAACCGATAGCCACGAAACGTAGCACGCCGCGCATCGTCGCATTTCACTCAGCTATTGAGCCCGAGACGCAGGACTGAGGTGCTGTGAGTTACCCGTGAGCCCCCAAAAAGGGATTCAGGGTTCAAAGCCCACTTGATGTTCCAGTTTATGCTCATATCTCAACTTCTTCTAATTCTATCTCACGTCATACATTGCCATGAAAAAAGAAATAGGCAACAGTCAAAAGTTATGCATTGGGAAGTACTAACCTCACAGGATTGCTATAGCTCACTGTAGAATTGTCCAAAAACGTGATATTCTTAACACCCCAACCCATAAGACACCGTGCAATGTTACTTCCGAAGTGTACCAGCACCAAATATGAGTACCTGAAATAAGCGAAAACTAAAATTAATCCAATTCTCATCATCATTTTCACTGCATCTTTAGCAATGGTATAATGTTTTAAGGACGATCCAAGAGTACAGAGTGATACGCAAAAATTCGACCTCAGGCGGGAGTTGAACCCGCTTTTTATACATATTGGTGACGCGCCCTACAACTCCACTAGCAAAGCCACGGATTTCCTACCATTCGTCCACTCTTATTTTCGCGTATCACTCTACCCAATTCTACTTTCCTCTTTTGTTGTAACTTTTCTACAAAACTGAGAGCTGAAAGAATCAAAATTGTCTAATACTCTCAGAATTAAAGGACAGAAAAAGGGATAAACTTCCGCGTTGATCAATTTCTAAGAGATCAAAACTCATGCACTCGCGCTTTTTGAGTATCGTTAGGGTGCTGGAATGCATATCTGACCTTCATATTGGGTCGCAGTGCACTATAGACGTATACAGTCAGTCTCCCAGACAAGTCTGTTATCAATGCGAAAATCCCGGAGGGATGGAAGCTTGGTAAGTCCTATGCACGAGATCATACCAGCGACCAGTGTGTGTGTCCCAAGGCACTTCTAACCACTGCGTCAGACACGCCCTATTCAGAGTTATTGGTGACAATCATACGCGCGTGAATCATCTCGAACACTATAGTTGCCATGGTCCTCCTAACACTAATATATACTCTTCAATTGAACCCGGACGAAATAAAGTAGATGGAGAGCAGAAACCACAAATAACAACCAATGGGTGCTACTGAGCTGTGTTGTAATTTGCTGATCAAACCGCTCCACTAATCGATATATGAGTCTCCACAATATAAAGCGAAACAAAAGCGATTCGAGGGCGGGCAGCAAAAGCCTGGCTGTCTTTCGTTGCATTGTATTAATCATAGAAGAAAAACTGTCATGTCCTAACTCTTAATTGTACCTTAAGTGACGTAAAGCGATCCAACTGCATTTCTGGAACGAGTCTCCACTTTATCAATGAAAGATTAAGCTCGACAGATTGCTCCATCAATCTGGAAAAGGAAGACATAGAAAGCAAAGGTTCTGAAGAATTAAAAGAAAGTTAAGATCCCGAAATTTTTGAAAATGACCTACTTTTTAGGATCGAACTGTTGGCGCATGTCAACGAATTGGGGAAGTAGCTTTCCTTCTCTGTTTCTCTCCCATCCGACCACAGCAGGAGGCTCACTTTCCTAAGAAACGTCGTTATTAAATAAGCAGCTAAATATCATAAATAACGAGTAATAACGTGTGGCTGCCACTTTGTATATCTAACAATGGGTCAGGATAACCTATCAGTAAATATCCATTTCGACTAATGTTATCAGACTAAACGAGATAAGTAGTTCCTCATCTATTCTGCAAAAGCTGTTTCTATCTTGTAACGGAGATCTGGGAACGCTATAGCACAACTGATCCACCATAACAGAAAGCATAAGCTCCATCGGCATCTGATAATATCCACAGAGAGATGCGAAAATCCTCAGAGATCAGTCTAATCTGTGCGTTGATTTGAGGTTCTTCATGAATAGCTAAACACAAGAAAAGGAATCAAAGAGAGAAGTGGTGGTATTCGTATAACACGTAATGTCGAATCATGTAAAAAAAAGCTTTCGGCGTTGAACAATCTCTGGAGCATGCGCCATTCATTCGACTTCTTTAAGCATCGCTTAAGACAGAATACTAATTTGACCTACATTATGGCTATTAGAGCACAAAGTGTATCGGCACTGAAGAAGTAGACGTTAGAAACCCACGAAAAGATTCTAATACTTTCACCTTTTTAAACCGCATCCTAACATTTTTTTCACTGTACGGGTCCATATAGTTCTAGCATTCGAATCAACTCCTTCTTGCTCGATGATTTCATCTACTTCACGAACGTAGTAGAATAGTGGTCAGGCAAGTCTCTTCGAAGCTCGTGGATAGTCAATCCGAGGCGTCCATTAATTGCCGGAAGCTTCGTCTTTGCTGGTAGTGCTAGTCCTAGCATAGTTTACATTCTTTTCTCTCTCGCGCGACCGTCATCCATGGTGGTAGTGTGTGTTTCGAGCATGGTGACGTACGCGAGCCCCATTTCGTAAATCCAACTCGTCGCCATTTGCGGGTGCAGATTGTTGATAGCCACAGACTCGTCTATCCATTGTTTCGGTGGCCTTCTAAGAGTCCTTGCATTCTCTTGAGAACCACTCCAGTGTTCCTTACATCCATCTTCAATCCCTTCTCCTTATCATCTGTCTCGCTATGAAACATATACTACATCATGGAGATAAGATAGTTTTCTAAGATCTGAGGTGCACAAATTGGCTAGACATAGTACATGCCAACTGCTTTCAAAAGACTGCTCAAGCGCTCTGTGAGTGGCAAGCAGACTTCTTAACGTAGTTGTCTCTGCTGCATACATAGAGCTGGAAAGAGTGCTGAGTAGAGAAAACGAGCACAATGTTTGGAGTCCGCCAATTGTTGGTGACTTCTTTGATAGACCCGAATGCAGTCTCTGCTACTTCCCTTCTTATGTTGATCTCCTGCTCCAGTTGTTTTCGATCTTCATTCAGCGTCCAAGGTACATGTATGAGGTGGTCTTCAATTTATTCACCTTCGCAGTATTGATTCTTCATGCTGCGACTTTGTTCTCAGCGTAACGCACTCTTTCTCCGTTAAGAATCGCCTCTGCTTTACTAGTACTTTTCGAGAAATCACGATGTCGTTCTCATAACAGAAAAATGACAGGAATTTTTCGTCGATATGTATGCATCTCTCGTTCCAATTGAGGAACTTCATCATCCACTGCAATGCGGCGGTAAACAACTTTGGCACTATAGTGTCGCTTTGTCAAACCACCTTTTTATACGAGTACGGTGAAGCGAATTTTGTGCTGCAATTCAACAGCAGTCAAACACGTTCGCATAAAGGACGGATCTGGGATACCTATATACATACAGGATACCTTAATCGACGACTACTGACAGGAGTGCATTCATTTCGACGCTATCAAAAGCTTTCCCAAATAGATAAGGGTCAGAACAGCACATACGGTATTCACGACAGACTTCTATGATCTGCGATACCGTTTGCACGTACTATGCAACAAAATCCCTTTCGAAATCCTGCTTGTGTGCCTCATCCAAGGTCATCAATATTAGCAAAAGTATGATTTTAGTGAAGAGCTTGCAGAGTAATAAAGGATGTCATTTGTCTTGCGAGAAATACATGCACACTGTGGTCGCCAGTTCTATGGAGATTGATATCAATGTTATCAGGTCCTCGAACTGTGCCTCTTTCCATGCTTTCAATCGCAACTCCGATTTTAGAGGCTAGAATCACGGGTGATTTCTCACCAGTGGGGGTCCGGCGTCCAAGACGGCAGTCGTTGGACGGAAAAGTTTTATATAGAACTTCAGCTATCGATTCCATATCATGGCGGGATCTAGTAAAGACTCCATCTTCATTTATCAGTGCGCATAAAGGGACACGATAGTTGCAAAGATCTCGACGGTATTTCTTCTGATTATATAATGTATGTGCTGCGTTCGGTTAACTTTTTTGCCTACATCGACACAAATTCTCTTGCAAAGATCTTCTACAATTAGCATCTACTACCAGCCTGTTTAGGTGTATTGCAGAAGGATCAAGCATCATTTTCCTTCTCTTTCCGAGCAACTAGTTAGTGGTTTTGAAGATGCAATTTAAACTTTCTTTGGAAACTGATTCTAATTTGACACAGATTATAATCGACAAGCAGATCGTAGTTTTCCGGTAGGGTCTTCCTTTATCTTCCAGTCATACTAAGAGAGGATTTAGTTGAGAACGTCTCGTCAAACATAATTTGCCTGCTTTTCTTGAGCGATGACAGCACTCCTTTTTGAAGTTATGGCTGAATCGAATCTTCGCATGTACGAGGCGGTGATCAGATCCCGTACAGAATCCTAGTACCACTGAAATGTCAAAGAGGTACCGTTCCCTCTTAGTAAGTATACGATCGATCTGTGCATGAGTCGCGCAGTTGGGAGACTCCCATACTCATCGGGAGGATTTTACTTTTCTCGAAAAGCGAGTTTCTGTGGAAGAAACATGCCGCGGACAGGAATTCAATAATACGGTTTCCGCTCCCATTTCGTTCTCTCACTCCAAAATCTCCTAACCCATACTCATTTTTGCTGGCCGTTCCTGAACAAGTACCGAAGTCTCAGCGACGAATTTGAAAGACTTTTCGTTGCGGGCTTACTACCTTCAACTCGTTACAAAACGCGTCTACTTCTCTTTGATCAGTTGTAAAAGTTGATAAGTAGCAGTTTACGAAAGCGATTTTCTTTCAACGCGGAAGTTAAAAGCGAAGGATAGCCATGTGCACCGATAGGACTTCGTATGACATGACAAAATGACAGACGTAAAAGTGAACGACAGAGCCAACGCCTTCTGACATTTCGCAACGGGAACGTCACTGCACGACTAACAAGAGATCCGTTGTCCCTCTGTCTTATGTCGGCCTTTCTGATATTCGCCCCTTGTAAGGTGATACACATGATAATAGGTTGGGAAAAAAGTTCTGAGAACTCTTTTGATGTCGGTCACTTTTTGTGTTTTTTGGCTCCTTAAGCCCGTCTTCCCCGGCGTTGATTGGTGTATAATTTATCTACTTATTTCAAGATAAAGTTAACAAGCGAGCATATCAGGTTGTTGATGAAGATGCACAAATGGCTGCTTGGTTCAAATGCAACGGTGGCAAATGAACGCATCAATCTGGCAATGCATCAATCAAAATTTTACGCGCGCGGAATCTATCTTTTGCCGGAGAAGTGGCGGGAAGTGCTTGAAGTTGAAGGCGAGTACTTGACTACATAGTTTTGTCTTTGTTCGGGTGTAATCGGTGCATAAATAAATGTTTTACAGGCATTTTGTCAGAACTTTTCTCCAACCTATTATTTGATGTGACCAGCAGCCTTCAGAAGTGCGAACAGGTCAGTGTCTGAGAAGACTGTTCTGGTGATATAGGTGTAAAGGCAAGAAGCAGTTCGTGACATGTCGTGGACGTGTTTGTTTTGTTCGCTTTCCAATGATGTTCCGTTGAACTTGAGATTTGGTCATATCTCACCGCTCGTCTCAGTGCATGAGGTCGTAGAAGGGGCACACAGCGTTCGGGGCTCTGAGGCAGAATATTTCCAGCTAAACTAGCTGTTTCTTTTCCTCAAGTCCCAAGGTCAGCCTAACCACAGCGTTTCACAATTCGTCACTACATTACGACATTCGCCGGTACCTGTGGATCAGAAAATTACCACCTTGCGACTAGTGGATAACAAGATGGTACTGTCATTGTTGGTACGGTTTACACTTAGTTGGGCTTTCTGCGTGGAAACGTCAAACTCGTTATCCGCTTGGAAGTGGGTCCCTACTGTGGGTGAACCTCAGCGTACTTCGTAGTCCGAACCCAAGAACACCTTCCAGCCACGATGAGGCGGTACCCATTTGGGAATGTAGTCCTACACTACGGAACAGAAAAAAAAAACACTTATACCTTACAGAGAGTTCTCAGTCGTTTGATTACGAGACTGTGTGGACCTTTCCCACCTGACGAATAAGGGGATGAATGTGGGCTCAAAAGGAACATTATGCCTTCTTTAGATGCAGGTGGATGCACGGGACGAAATGTTTGTACCTTTTTTTTCAATTTTACAATCCCTTCTCTGTTAGATTACGTTCTAAGTGATGTAGGCGATGCTTATAGAATATATAGCAATAATATGAAACCTCAAGTCCATCCCAAGAAATTTTGAATTCCGACAATCCATGGCCACCTCGTAAGGAAATAAAAGAACACCAACGCCATGAACGCTTTAGATATGCAACAGCAGCCAGTAGATTACGTAGAGGCCATCCAGGGCAGCCAGGAACAGGTGACGGGTCAGCGAATACCACCTGAAATTCATGAAAATTTGAAAGGTAGGGATAACTAGGCAAAAACTGAATGCACAAAGGAAAACTGAGATACCTTGATATCTGCAGGATCAGATATATTTACGAGATTCGACAAAGGTAAAGATTCTCCAAGACGATCAACCAAAAAAGCATAAGCTCTCGTTTTGTCAAAATATCGCATAAGTTTATCATTTTCCAATGGAATGACATTCCTAAAATACTGCGGAATGTGCTTATTCCATGTTACTGTATCTCGGAGAGGATTGCAATACCAGAAGGATGGCGATTTGTAAACAAACAGAGGTGTTGGCAAGGACCTCGAAAAAAAAAATAGAAAAGCGGCTCTAAAAATAACATAAAATCCTTTAAAATGTTCAAAAGCGGCTTTGAAATAACATAAATCCTTTAAAATGTTCAAAGTCAGATTTCTTCTGGAAACTGGACCTTCTCAAAGCTCAAAACCTTGATTTTTCTGACGCGAGCACCATACCCACATACTAACGACTTATTCGATTATATCTTGGCCTCCAAGAAAGTAAATGTGAATCCAAGCACCCTTTCAGTTCGATTCGTTTACTCGCATTCATCATCCACAAAATCTTCGCAATCTTGGCTTTCAAGAAACTGAACTGCGAATCCCAGCACCTCTTTAATTCAGTTCGCTTCTTCGCATTGGAAAAAAAATTCACAAGGGTCTTCGCATATGCTACGTACTGCTTTGACTGCTTCTTAAGATTTTCGTCTTTCTTTGAAAATGGTAGAATGCTGGTCAGACGCTTATTTTAGAATTCTGGAGGATATTGAGCTAAGACAAGGAGCTCGTTGACTGATTTCAAGGGACTCCTGAGACAATGGATCAAAACAACGTTTTGCTTATCACACTGCGTCCTGATACACTGCAATCATTAGTAAAAAAATACCTCACATCGAACTTGGATACTACTGACACAAAATGTATTTACGTATTACTTTTATTACAGCTAAAAAATTCATTCAGAGCAAATATGTTTTCTTAGGAGCTTGGAACTCCAATTATTTTCGATAATATTTCAGCCACAAACAGTCATGTATGACTCATATATTCAATGTCAAGCATCAAACTGAATGAATGACTCCGTCGCGCACTGCCACATTCGTCGATTTTTCGTTTGATGCATCAAAGTTCCCAATGGGTTCGTCCTGCTCGAAGAACACTAATGAAAACCCAAACATCGTGTTAGGGCCTTTCTCACTGGGCAGCAATTGAATGTTGTAATATTTTGTATACCAACTTCCTATCAATCTCGGCATATCTTATAGTCGTACTTTATTTACTAATCCTTTCGGGACCATGGACCCAACCCTTAGTGTCTCTAAACCCCAGCGTGTTGCATCTAACGATGGCGCTAACAATGGGGCGTGTTGCGTCTACCAATGGAATCTAATCCCAGCGTACCGCGTCTAACAATGGCACGCTAGGTGTTAAAGATAGAGAGGTTGCATCCATGATTAAGAAAGAGATAATTAACACTGTAAATGACGTACATATGCCATCGTACTTAACGTCTCGCGCCGCGCACCAGTATTTTCTACGACGCCCGCAGTAATGGAGATGTGGGAAATTAGGTGGCAACTTTGAATTTCAAGAAGATTACCACTAACAAGTATTAAAATATAACAAAGGAGAATTCTATAACGTCATACTCGAATTTCTAGTGTTTTAGTGTCTTTCGCAGTGCTACGATGTTTCATGTATACCTAAGATAACTGAGTGGTGAGGAGCAAAAATACGACTCCAGACGAAAGTCGAAGTATTTTTGCTGACCACTCAATTCTTTAGACATATATGAAACTCCAAAAGCGGTTTTTCACAGTAATGTTTCAACAAGATTTTGTTTGCACTTGTTTCTTTTTAGTCTACATTCTTGAGGCGTTCGACAGTTTGTGAAGTGCCGCTTTTTATCTCAAGCTTGGTTTGTGAAGAGGTTTTCAGAAAAATAAGTAAAGCATGTCAAGCTAGTGACAAAGTTTGCAGCGATGAAAGATGTCCATATCGGAGGATAACTTAATAATATAAGAAGTTGTGACCCATAAAACAACGTAACGAAGGCCTCTCTACAATTCTATAAAAGTCTCAACTCCGAGAGTCCACTAATGATAAAACTTTGCTCCGAATTATCGATGCATTCTTCAACCAAAAATAGTCTTAATGAAACCTCTTTTGTCGTAATAACTCATTTACTGACGAGTGAACCGCCTTTATTGGAGATGAAAATCTAAATTTGCTAGAAAAATTCCAAATCATTATAACGCACTGTGCTCGCCGCGCAATCGCGCAGATTGATACGTGAAAAATCAAAGTGGGACTCAAAAGGTTAAGACAGTAGCACAGAGTTGTTATTTGAAGTTATATTTGGCTAACGTGTCAACGTGGTTGGTCTTCTTCAGAGCTGATGATTCGAGTCGATCGTTCACAATCGTTCATTCCTTGTTGCGGATATTCGCCTTGGTTTCGTTCAAGTCGAACTTTCCTCATTAGAGCATCGTTAGGAATGAAGAACTTTACTCGGTGAACTACTTATATACAAGCCGAGAGGTACGCTAATTAGCAATTCCTTATGGTGACTGGCTGATCACCTGTTGATAGTTTATAAGTGTTTTTGTCTTTATCAAGCTCTGGTTAAGTTCGATATGCTATTAGTCTATTGTATCTAGATTCAGCTAGAACAGCGTAGAAGATATAGGCCATCATGGAGCCACAAACATAGAATTACACCAGTTAATGACGCGGTTTCTCTAGGTATCAGGTTGGAAAAGAAGTTTAAAGCACTTGTAAAAAATTGGAAATCTATGCATGATTTTCAAACAAGAACAGTGATAACCATTCTTTGAAATAAAGGCCATCTCTACGACTGTCTGCCATCGGTCCTGGTCGAAGTACCGACGGTTTATCTTCCAAAGCAGCAATGACATCTTCGTCTTTCAACTTTGTTGGACGTCCTGAACGAAGCTTGTCTTAGATGGTCATGATCTCCGGCACTGAGAAGCGTTTAAACTCGCGCCGAGCAGGAGATCTACTCGTTGTGCCTTCTTCTTGAACTTCGTTGAACTGCAGCTCGCTGTGAAAGTTGTCCAATAAGAAGCAATGAAATACGAACTTCGATTGTATCGTTGGACATGGCGGAGCTTTGTAACAAAGTGAAAATAGAGCCGAGTAACATCTAGGCCTTCAGTGGAAGAACACCCACATAAGAAACTGATATTCCCATGATATGCATGGGGTCACCTCATGGCTTATTAACATATCCCAGAACTTTCATTCCAACTGTAGTGTTACAGTAGACAATATGCAGAAACGATGCCTGGCCTGAGTTCACTCCCTATTATTTACTTAGCACATTCTTCGTACTTTGGCGACAAATTGACCCAAGATCTCATGAAGGAAAGCCACGAATCTATAAGATAGGGTATTTACGTGTTAATAAACTAGTAGTACCAAAGGTGATACGTAAATAAACGAAGAAACCTCTCCTCCAATAGAGGAATGTAGATAGAATCCCAAATGCAACAAAACGTACCTCCTGCCTGATATTTTGGGGGTTGCAGATGGCCGGAAAGCAATTCCAATAATAATACTGAAACTTCTTCAAATCGGCGAACACAGTAAACGTGAAAGGCATCAAACAAATTGGCTGTTCAAGCCATTTTCCAGACTTAATATTTTCCCAGACCTATAAATTACGCAGTGACTGTGATTGGTAACTTTCCATAGCGGACCATGCTGGTAACCAAGGAAGAACACTAAACTACTGGATTGGCAAAAAATTTCTCCGGCCTTTCCTTTTCGTTGACTACTTTTCATGCACTTGAGTTTTTGTTTTTACTATCGTTTAGGAAGCTTCCTGTGGTTGTTTTGATCTGCAGTAGTTATACATATTTTTAAGATGGAATTATCCTGAAAGCAAAAACAATAGCTGATGCTACACGAGTATCGATTGGGGTTCAGGTGCTGCTTTGGCACGCAACGATACTCGTGTAACATCAACAATCGTTTTTGCTCTCATGATAATTCCATTTTGAAACAAAGGTATAAGAGTCATGTATCAACCGCAAGAAGCTGCCCTAAACAATAGTGAAAATAAAAACTTGAACGCATGAAGTATACTTGACAAATGTTTGGAAAGTTTCTGCCAACCCAATAAGAAAACTTAACAAATACCCATAAAATCCAACCGCGCACCTTCGCTGTTTCATCCACGAGAAGTGCTTTCCGATCCAGTCTTTTGAAACTCTCTAATGTGTTTAGGAGCATTAGTCGACCATGATAAGCTCCAGGCAATCGTGGTTCAAAGCTCTCATGGCTGAGCGATAAGCGGCACATGTCACCCATTGAATCATCTTCAAAATAACTATTATTTTGATTACCAAATTGTTTTGCGATTAACACATCGTGAGAGCATGTTTAAATCTTTCATGAGGTTTGTTATGAGCACTTATACAGGGCAATAGACGTTCTGGCCTTGCAGCCACAGTAGTTGCACAGTGCCCCTCATCTGAGCCGAATCCTCTCGGTGGAGAATCCACCTAAATATAGGTATCATCGTCGAACAAATTACACCGCGTGTCAAATGAAAACTCACTTCACCTCTGGGTAACATATCACTGCGTGCCCAGTGACCTGATCGCCGGACACGCAGTCAATTTGCTCCAGATTGGTTGTCCGGTGATCACGTCACTGGACATGATGTGTTACCCTTGAGTGGAACGAATTTTCACTTGACACGTGATATGACATGTTAGACGATGATACCTCTATGTAAGGGGTTCTCACCCGAGAGGAATCAGCATAGACGCATGGCACTATGCTACTGACGGGGCGCCGCCTTAGCTGAATTATAAACAACCTGATCTTTCCACGCTCTGAACAAAGCGGAACCTTCTATAGGTCAGCTGTCATAATAAGAGGTATTTGGGAAGAAGCCTCGTGTTTGACTCAAAAAGAAAAAGCAGAGATTTATCTTTCTATTCGCTAAATGTTAATTACATAAGCACAGTTTTCAATCACAAATTGATACTCGCTCAGCTCACCTCGAAAAGTAGGCTCTACCACATAGCACCCTTCACTCCCAGTGACTCCTGGATTCCGAAAATCAACAATTTCATGATAATTTTCTCTTGTAACATTACCTCTTTATTAATTTTCTCTTGTAAGATACCTTTAAATCAATGCGAACAATTCATGGACAATCGAGAACCAAGAAAACAACCCCGAATCAATACGCTTGAAATTTGAAATCTCTAATCTTACTGTTTTTCAACAGTGTCAAGGTTTCTCATTATTTATATTCGAGAGTGCTGTATTCGGCACCGGGCAGGAGTTAAACCCGCGTTTCACCTATGCCGAGAGGCGCGCTACCTCTATGCCACCGATGCCGTTTCTGTTAGAAACAATGATCCTTTAGACTACGCCGAAAGTGAGACTCTACCACGCAACACTTGACTACTAACATCCCCTAGCATCGGTGGTGCAGTGGTAGCACAATATCCAGTATGGGTGAACCGGGGCTCAACTCTCGTCCACTGTTAAATGTTTTGCATACCACTCAATACTCTCAGATGTATGTCTCAATAATTGACAGGATTTCCTAGATCCTTCTACGCAATGGGAAACGTTGAAATCTTAGACTCACACAAGGAAATCATCCCACTTAGATCACGAGGCGTTTCGTCAAGACGCCACTCATCCAACTTTCTCCTGTTCAGTCCAGCCCAAAAGACCGTATCAACAAAAGTGCAGAATGGGACGAAAGTAAGGTGAGACATGATTACGCCACCTCCCTAGAACACCGCTATGAACACGCATCATCCATCATCATTGTGGTAAGTGAGCAGTGGAAATTCTACCAATACCAGTAGTTCTTGCGAACAAAAAAAAACGTAAGAAAAAGATTTATCTCTTGCAACGTTTCCGAAAAATAGATTACGGTAAGAAACCGGATACGATTAGGGGAAAGCATGATACTCAAACAAACACAAAAGACATTATTGGGACTTGGGAGACATTGAACAGGTCTTCTCTTTTTTACAGAACGTCCAAGCATGGCCACAACTGTCACATCGCATACTTCTGTGTCCATTCACGTGCCAATTGATTGTATCTGAAATCGGTCAAGGTGATTTTATTTTCAAAAGAGAAAAAAGTGAGGTGATCAGCAAGGATGTAAGAACTCCTAATAAGCTCACAAGGTTTGTTACGTGCTCAGGGTCTGCTCGTCGTTTGAGAGACACTGTTTCAATAAAGTGCTAAGAATACTTGTGTCTTCATATTCCAAAAAAGACTTTCATGGAAGCGTACAGTTTTAACCATTCACTAACCCCTAAACCTCGATAGAAAAGTGAACACGCTTTTTCTGTCGATATCAAACGCATAATTTTTAATTTAAGAACGTTACTACATTCACCAGGGAGGAAGCTGATGGGTTAGTGATGTGCTGCATCAACGAGCAGTGATAAGGCACTGGTTCGATCCTCTCCTTAACACTATCTTGTAATCAATCAAAAAACACCCTAATTCGACTAGTACTGGAATTGCAAAGGTAATCGACTCGAACAGCATTCTACGACACTCACAGAGAGCATGAAATCCTCCTCCAGATCAGCCGAAGGAACATGCGAAATGTTCGAAGAGGAAGATGAGAGGAAACGAGACGAATGAAGTGTTGGAATCGATACAATAAAGATGATTACTAGTCCTCAATATAAGATGGAATACACGCAGAAAGCGAGTGCAGCGCAGTGGGTCAGAAGTGCCCGACGGTACACAAAATTTCGATGAAGGCTTATCAAGCCTTCTCACCTCTCCGAGGTCGGTCAAGCGGTAGCAGACTTGTTTAAAAGGATAACAACATTAACTTGATAGATTCGCAGGCCACCGCCTGGCATTGCAAAGGCCAGAAATGCATTCGATCACCTCAAAAGGATTCTTTACGAATACAAATGCATGATGCATCCTTTGAGCATTGATCAATGCTGAGAGCTTTGCCCTTCATTCTACATTCGCCCAAGCTCTGCTTCCAAACAGAACACATGCAACGTAGGCGCCGTTCAGCATACACGCTAAGTCTTCGGTTCGATCGCGATATATTGCAATGAGCCAACCCACCAAACACTCTCATCCTGTGCGATTCGGTACATTGGTACTCTTTCTGTCTGATAAACCCAGTAGGCTTCACTGAGTAGCATTTCGGTATGTACCTCAGGTCATTTCAGACGCTGTGTATGCATCCAACCACACCGCTGCGAAGTTTGATAGAGTTCAATGCATGAAAACTTCACAGATAGATTGCCTCTGCGCTTAACTCACTGAAACTGATTCAAGCGACAGTGATCCAAATCACAATGAATGCACAACATTTGTCAGCCTGCCTTAGTATGAGCATTCAATTAGAATCTACTCCGCCCATTTACGCCAACTAAAATACAACCATTTGAAATAAAAGCACAGTGAAGACGCGAAGCGCTAAAACGGGGAAAGACATACTTTCAATTCACTTTGTTTCATCTTTATTGACCCGTGTCACGGTTTCTTCTCTGCTATGCGGGTCCCCTTACTTCTAACATTCACTAAGTCTTCTCACTTGCTTGAGGATTTCATGTCCTTCACAAACGTCGTAGAATACTGGTCGAGCACATAACTTTGCAATCTCGAGGACAGCAGGGCTGTGGAGCTCCGTAGAACGCTCGTTATTGATTCCCGCAGTGCTGGGAGGGGAGGGGGGGGGTGACTTAGCCCGCGTTAAGCCGCGCCGAGCATTTCTAGCCACTACACCACATCTATTGAGAAATGTATAGCTCAAAACATTCAGCATTGTATGGAGGTTGCCATAAACAAGAATACTAAAATCTTCTTAACATCAAGAGAATTAAACATTTCCAAATTTTAACTTACACCTACGATTGTGACCTTTTTAGTGGATCTAACCTCTTCAGAACCACACGACCTGTTTTTCGCATGCCGCACGCCGCACCTGCGGCTTAACTCATTTAGATGGGACGTGCCGAGCGAGATTCAAACGTGTTTGTCAAGGTGTTGAAGAAGCTGGCAAAAGTACGTTCCTCCTTCTACCAGATTTTCTCTATATTGCACAAATGTTTCAAAAAAGGTAATTGCAAAACGCAAATGGGATTCTCGCTTGTTTTAGAAGAAAAACACCCAATCCACTTACTCTAACAAGCTGATAAAATTGCAAGAAAACGAATTTTCACGTTTAAGCTCAATAGACTTTCAAAATAAACGCTCCTCAAAAGGTCACATCGTTTCATTGGAAAAAAGGTTATATGGTGGTAAAAATACGAAGCTGCTCAAAAATTAATGACCAAACTGTGATTTAATTTCTCCTGTGCGTGCGTGAGGAACAGTCTTTCTTTCAAATGTTGCACTACTATATATTACTAGATGATTTTGTGCACTTTTGCTAATTGGTGTAATGTACATTGCACTTTATTGTGCAATGCACTTTTGCTAAATAGTATACTGAATTACGAAAAATGGTGTTTCTGCCAAATCTGAAAAGTTTTCAACAGAAATTCTAACAGATCTGTCTCTTCAAAATCACACTCAAAACTCATTTGTGCAGAAGTCACGGAACATCAACGGGTTACTTATTGAAGGGGAACGGAGTGATTAGCGATAGACGGTGCAAAGTTCCATCCTTCCTCTTCAGTACTCTCTGAGAATCAATCAAAGAAAATCCAAGGAACACCTCCCTCCGCCTGGCTATACTTGAGATTTGCAAGGTTTAACGCCACAGCCAGGCTATCCTCGACATTGCAAGGAGACATACTAGACCAGTATTCTACGTCACTTGAAAAGACGAAAAACGAATCGAATGCTAGAAGTACTGGGATCCGCACAATGAAAATTGTAACGATAAGTTTTGTGTATAGTAAATGATAATAGAATAAGATAAACAGAATCAGAAATATCCTCCACGACACATTTTTCACATTTACTGTGCGGATCCCCAGCACTTGTTGCGTTCGATTGCCTATTACCCATTACTCATCAATGAGCGCCAACTTCTCGTTGCCAGTTCACCTGCTGCTTGATGATTCTTCTTTCGCCGTGAATGTCGTTGAATGATGGTCGAATTGAATCTCTCTGGATTCCTAACGTAGCCGGGTTATACTCTCCCAAGGGGAATGCGGCTACTTTTCCCAGGCGTACCTGGCACCACTTTTCCCACCCGTTTGTTGTGCGCAGGGTTGGCCAAGCTCTTAATGATTGCGATCAACCTTAACGTTAACGAAAGATAAAAAAAATGACGTGTTATGAAGCGCTGCCACGTCGATTTGCGAAATATCGTCATGGCAAATCTAACTTCCAGATAAAAGAGATCACAAACATATATTTTTGCTAATGGAGACGATGAATTGAAAGATTTAGCAGAAACATATATGCTCACGACTGAGCGAGAATTTACAGGATCCGTTTCAGCACCTATTGCAAGTAATTTGAAGCATCTCAACTATCTGGAACATTGAAGACGCTCGAAAAATTGGATGGCGCACACACAGAATGAGGATGAAAGTCACAGTTCCGCGATGTCGGTGGTGCTCCAAGTTACAATTTTTTGTGCAACTGGTATAAATATGTTTGCTCCGCGCTTAGGGAAAACATGTAAACTCTGATCGATTTTATTCTGGTTTATGTAATTCAATAAAAGCTAGGATATTTGAACAGTTGTTTATAGAGGTTGGAATCGGACATTTGACCGCAGAAAATTCAAAACATTGGACCAACTCATTGACACAAACATACCGATCACGATCAGTTTTGTAGATTCGAGCAATTTCAGGAACGAGAGGATCATCGGGATTAGGATCACAAAGCAGTGAGCAGATTGACAACAGAACTATAATAAAACTCACTAATGCTTTACCGCACATTTACTCAACAAATTGTACCTTTCGATATTGTCAGAGCTGGTGACCATTGCGATCTGAGTATATCCAAACATATACTGCCATTAGAATTTATATTTGGATGGTAGATCCTCGTTGTGAAAGCGACCTTGAAACCAAACAATAGAAACTTGATCAAACGAAAATCCTCAAAAAATGCCTCTTCTAGAGAACCCATTTTAAGAAAATATTTCTGTACAGTTACTATAAAAATTTTGGAGACTCACATCGATATAACTCCTACATTTCGAATATATTGTCAATAATTGTAATGCACAGCTTATATCCATTTAGCGCTTGTAAATACAATTTGATTGAAAGCTAAACTTCAATTGTAGGTGAATATCCCAAGACCAACTATTTATTACCCCTTCAGGATAGCATATGTTGCTTTTTCACAAAGGAGGTCCTTGAATTGCAATCCTAAAACCTTTCTTAGAGGCTCCTCATGCGCTTTTTGAGTGAATTTCCCAATTTATGATCAAAAGAATAGATCAACGATCTAATTAAATTAGTTGGCTGCTTTGAACCTGACTCCTCATGATTACATCAGTACGTTTTGATGCGGTGACCAGTAAGAATGTGACTGACTCGTCCCCAACGGGGTAACCTCGGCACTTATCAGATACTTCACTAGAGCTTTGTTCATAACCTTCCATGTCTGCTCATCAAGAAGACCGTGAATTACATGCTTCAGAAATACAAACATTTGTCGCTCTGTACAAAAAGCACTGTCCAGTGCAGTTTACATGCGAGCAGTTATGCTACGAATATTACTACTTGTTGGACGACGTCCACTTTTCGTTAACTTGAATACTTAAAATAGTTCATAAAGACACCATGCTCTATCACTTTAGGTATATATACTTGAATACTTGAACGGCCCGCCCTCACTCATATTGCTAGCACCAGCCCAGGCAAACTGTGTTAGTTTGAGTATTTTGTTCCCTAGAGTCCTGAGCTAAGTCTAGCCGGGACTTTCTCGGGTCTTCACCACACTAAAGCAGTCGCCGGCCGTTGTTGATCAGAGGGAGATTACCATATTGCGACTAATAGCTACCAAGATGGCGGTCATTCTGGTACGGTTAACTCTTAGATGGGCTTACTGGCTGAAAACGTATGACTCCTTCTCAGCATGGGCAGCCCTGTTGAGGGTTTGACCCATCGCCGCACTTCGCAGTCCGACACCTAGGAACACCCCCCATCCACGGTGAGACGGTAAACCATTTAAGAAGTGGCCTAGATGTAATGTTTCCAAAATGATATGTCAACCTCAAAGTTGCTTCAGACTTACATAAAGAATTTCAGGGGACAAAATTTGTTTCCCGAAGTAAAAAGAATTATTCATTTTACTGCTTGTCATAAGTGTTATGATGTTGTACAAGGTTTCAAAGGAGAAAAAAGTTCTGAGAAAGTGCTTGTAACTTTTTTGGGTGCCGGCCATTTTTTGTGTTTTTTAACTCATTAGAAAGTCCGTCTTCTCCCCAGTTGATTGGTGTATAATATATCTACTTAAAAAAGATGGAGTTAACAAGCGAAAAAATCAGGTTGCTGATGATGCATTAATGGTTATTTGGTTCAAAAGCAATGATGGCAAGTGAACACACCAATCAATTTTATGCTCGCGGAATTTAATTTTTGCCGGAAAGTGACAGGAAATGCTTGAAGTTGAAGGGAAGTACTTTGACTAATCTTTGTTCGGATGTAATAGCTAACAAATTGATGCTGCGCAAGCATTTTCTTAGAACATTTTTCCCAACCTATTAACTATTCATCTGAGATTGCAAAACGAAGGGTCGGTGGTGTCGTGCACTTGCCCCCTGTATAGATGGAACGGGTGTTCAACTCCCGCCTAAGGTCAAATGTTTTACATATTCCTTAAGATTCTTGAATGACTCTAGAATATTCAACATAAACATAGTAGTTACAAGCATACGCGCTGATGACCACCACGTCCTATCGGACGAGATCCAACATATTCAGTCGCTTTACTCTTCAGGATACAGTTCATGGGAAAAAAGGATACAAAAAAGGTTCTATGGCCAAAATAAGAAAGCTGCATCTGGCTGTCAAAGACCCGTAAACTGAATCAGATAACGTTGGCTAAGTAAAACTTGCTAAAGGCCAAAATGTTTCCACTTAAAGTTAAGTCGCAACTAGTTTAGGCCACCTGTGAATTAAGATCGACTACTGCCGTCCACTATGTGTTGAAAACTTGAAAAAAAAAGACCAAAAACAGTGAACTCGATATGGCAAGGTTAACCGCAATGGCTGCGAACTTAACGCAATATCACTGCATTAATCAAAAGTAGTCCCACTAGACCGTAAATTCTAAAGCACTCACACTGCATTGGAAAATTTACGTCATAAGAACCTACAAAGGTTAGACTCATAGGAGCCTTGTAATATTCCGAATTTTTAACAATTAGTAGAGATCCTCCCAAACGGCTTACCGCCTCATCGTGGATGGAGTATTACTTGCTGTAGAACTGCATGTACAGCGAGAAGTCCAACTAACTAGCAGGGCCATGCAGGCTGAAGTAATTCGGCGTTCCAACGCGCAAAGTCCAGTTAAGAGTAAATCCTACAAGGAGTAACCGCCGTCTTGGGTAGCTATTAGTCAAAAGGTGGTAACCTCCCTCTGATCCACAAGGGCTGGCGACTGTTTTGTTGCGGTGATCACCTGAGAAAAAAAAGGCACCGGCTAAGCTGACCTTGGAATTTCAGGGAATTAAAGAGTTGAAGCAGCACTTTTCTGCGCTGGAGCCCGCACTATCAGTAAAGGCGGGTTATTCAAGTTTCATTTACCAAATAAACTAATTGACATAGTGCTTAATCTTCTAACTTACGAGCCCATTAGCTGGTATGCTATAATATACCCCATTTTCAGATCGATAGACTACTAAATAACCGAATTTCCTTCAGGTAAGATATTCATGGCGCACTGCGGAATGAAAAAGCAGTCGAATTTCCGACTTCCCGCAGAAAATCGCTCTCGATCAACAACGAATTACTGACGGCGACCTGTTACTGCATTAAAAAAAGTTATCTTACACGAAATAACATCGTTAAGGCCTTTTCTTCATGACATAATTGCAGGATCTAAACTCCATTGTAAAGAAAAAAGGTATTTCACAAAAATGAAAGTACTTTTCAAACAGTTAGTGTCCCTTGAGAAATACTATTATCAATCCGGAAACGAAGGTTCCAGCGCGAGGACTCAACCCACTGCTTATCTCAGTTCCGTAACTTGCCCACGGCCGACTCCACCCCGCTCAACCGACGATCACCCGCATGAGCGACGGGTCTAACACCGTTGGGACGGTGGGTATCCGATAAACTACGCAATTTTCTAAAACCTTTCTCGCTGGAAGAAAGAGACACCTTTTTTTCAGATTTTCAGCTATTATTTAGAAGCCTAAGACTTGACGATTCAATAAAGTGTTGGCTTTTGCAATACCGTTCTTACTTCGTTGTAACAGCAAAACAATATCATGCTTCACACTTGGTTTAGTTTCTATGTTCGGCTAGAGTCCGTAGATGGCTTCACGGTGTGTTTGTTTGCTAATCATTCGATAGAACTAATCTTGACGGTTCTGGATTCACGATTAGTTTTCAAAAAACACTTGGTAAAACGCGGTAAGACCGAAAAGATCACGTTTCGCACTAAGTTTCATCCCATACATAAGTTATATACATGAAAATTACGTGGTCATTTGATGAAAAAAATTCTGGATATTGGCGTCACATGAAAAATTTTGGAACTCTCCAAGAAATGGAGAGGAAAAAACCCCGCATTAAAAAATGAACCGAGCGCCTGCGGCTGCGCGATCGACCAACTACCGTGCCGAAAAGGTTAGTCTCGAACTGCATGCTCAACAAAGATAAAAGAGTTAACGAAAAACCCTCGGTTCAAACCGAGGATTTGCACAAAAATCTCTAAAACTTGGAACCACGCCTTATCACAATTTCTGTCAAAAATCCACCCAAGTACATACACCGCCATATTCGTCAATAATCTATGCTCAAAAGAATACTAAAGAAGGGTTCTTAATATTATACCCAATAATGTGGAGTGCTGTGCAAAAACATTTGTGTCAGCCGGGATTCCAACCCAGATCCCACTCTTTCCGAGAGCTAATGCTAACCGTTGTACCACTGAGCATGCGCTCAAGGAAAGAGTTAGATCTGGGTTCAAATCCCGGCTGACGCAAATGATTTTGCACAGCACTCCACATTATTGGGTTTATTGCAACATCATACGTGGAGGTCAATTAAAAAGAATTCTGCCTGATTCTTGATAATATAAATAACTAGTCCAGACGGCTCGGGCCTTCTCCCAGTTATTCATCGCGTTCGATAGCAAGCAAAAAAAAAGGCAAAACACCAACATGAACAAATTGACAGCAGTCGTATATTACAATTTATTGCTTAAAAATGCCGCTCTCTTTGACTAAAAAGGGCGGATGAAAAAAAAGGTATTGTAGAATGAAAAATGTTTATAAGAAAGTCTTCCCGTTAATTTTAGTTACTTATTTTGAGTCATTGCCAATGATTTCTATTAAGACCGGACTGGATCTGTTGATCACCCACAATATCAATGTTCACTGATTAGAGCTTTTATTTACTTTCCAACTGTAACCTTATTGTTACAGATAGACCCAACGATGCTGAGTGATGAGCAAAACCTTTGCGTCGGGCGGGACTCGAACCTACATCACTCTCTCCGAGAGCGCGTGCTCTAACCCATTGCACTATTGACTCCCGTTTTAAACTCTCATTCTACCTTATCGATCATAATATCACTACAGCATGTTGCGGGATACGTAAAGCTGTGGCCTCGATGGTGTACGCCCAGTAGACCTCCCCCCCCCCTCCCGCGATTGAAACGCGCGCCGATTCGACTACCGCCTGGGCTCGAAAGTTTTGCCGTATCCTTCTGCCTAAAATCATATATTCTGCCCAAAATCATACGCTACAACGCTACAACGTAGAAAGAGTGGGGTGCGAAACAAGCGTCGGTGGTGCAACGGTTTAGCACATGTTCCCGGAAAGAGTAGGATCTGGGTTCAAATCCCGGCTGACGCAAACGTTTTTGCACACCACTCTACATCATTGGGTATCCTTCTGCATCATTGGGGATAATAATTACAACATTGTAACACTGCTAAAAGCAGTAAAAATAGAAAAAAAACCTATGAAACTTATAAATCCACGATTTTTTATAGTTTTTTTGCGATAGAAAATTAAGCGCGTGATGAGCCACTAGATCAGACACATACCTTTGGCGGTTTGAACGGATAATCTGTAGGAAAATGAATAGTGAGGAAGAACACTCCGCCCTGATATGGTGATTCTGGAGGTCCCATGATCGTCGCCTGCCAATGGAACAGATCATCACCTACGGGTCCCGCAGAGCATTGAGCAGGTGGATCGCGTCCCAAATCTTGTAATTCCTAAAGAAAAGAAGAACTCGAAAACGAAATACGACTTGACGATGAAAATCTCGAAAATAATCCGCTCCATAGGGGAGAAATTTAGGGGCAAATCGATCAAAGTGCAGATAAATCGGAAGCGAAAGATCGATAGTGGCCGCACCACACCAAGCGACGCACAATCGATCGATCGAAATCGATTTCGAGGGGGCTGAGGGATTTGTTGTCGATCAATAAATCGATTCCGCATAGACGTACCTTTTGAATTCTTTTCAGTGCCATTATTTATGTATGAAAGAATGTGGAGTAAATAACCCGGCAGACACAAGCGGAGAGCCGCAACTGAAAATGAAGTTGGAATGAGATCGAACTCGCGAAGCACCGACGATCGACCGACCAACCAGTCGATAAGACCAGTGAGGATCAAACAAGAGGATTTCAATAAGAAGATAAGGAGAAAGAGAGGCCTCGAGGGGGGAAGGAAAGAGCCCCGTGGGGGCACAGCGAGGCCCCGAAAGGCCCAGTCATCACCACTCGGCCGCCCCGCCAATCGGCGGGCGGTGCGGGAACGTTCTGCCCGCATCCATGCCGTGTCTCGAGCAGAACGCCGCTCTACGGTAGCCGGCGGGAAATTCAAATCGCGTCCAGCCCCCCCCTTCCTCCGCCTATACCCTCTGCTTGTACTTCTAGCCCCACTGGGGGGTGGTTCGTCCTGTGCGTAGATGGGCCGTGACCCTCGTATTGATTAACCGTAACCATTTGGCTGTAACCTCGGCTGGGTCAGAACTTGCTCTTGGGAGAGCTCATCCATACTCCAAACCGCTCGATAGATCAAGTGAAGATCAATGGAGTTCGTGATCATGAAGGATTACGGTGTCTCGATTCTATATCGGAAAAAGCGGATTCCCTGGGGTATCCACGGCTCCTTAGCTGGATCCTCCAACTTAGGAATTCTGATAAGAGGCCCAGAACCCTTGCTAGAGCTTTATCGGGTTAACCCCTACGGAACGACGTGTACCAGATGAGGTCAACGATCGATTGTTTTGAGGCCTTTCTCATTGGAAGAGAGTTTTCCTTTGAACACTCAATGATTACTCAAAAGGTTCAAATCTCTGCGTTTTCAAGAATATATTTAGTTCTTGTAAAAGCCCTTTCATTATGTTGTAGTAGCGAAAACAACATTTCTTTCGCACTCAGTTTGCTTTATTTGCTCGGCTGGGGCTCGCCTATGGATATACGCCAAGCTCTTCTTGGTCATTTGATAGCCCTAATCTCGAGGGTTTCGATAGTGTAATTGGTTTTCTGGAAGGTTATCAAAGAACGCCGTAAGAGCAAAAAGAAAATTACGTTTTTAACTCAGAAATTTCATCGTACAGACAAGCTCTATATGCGCGAAAAATATATGATCATTTAGAGAAAATCATGGAGAATCTGAGTAACACAAAAAGCCTAAGGTTATGCCTTCCAAATAAAAAAAAACCCTAATTGAATAGCGAAAATCGCGCGCCTCTTTCAAGTTGCGCTGTGCGATCGATTAACTGCCGTCCCTAGAGGGTTACTCCTTCATGGAGGATGAGGATCATGTTGACCCTCAAATTTCAAGAGGTGTTTTTCCGCTGAATAAAGCTTTGTATCTGGAATTTGAGTAGTTATTTGAAAGCCTAGATCTTAGGGATTTCGACCCTTTGCTTCGGTATCCAAAAAGTCTTTGAAATACGCTGTAACATCTTATATAAAGTTATTTCACACTAGGTATGCCTTATTTGCTCAGTTGAAGTCTTTTGTTCGCTTTCTACTGTACTACACTAAACTCATTCGATAGCCCAAATCTCGGCTGCCGTCCGCAAAGGGTTAGTCAAGCAGATCCCATGTTCTTAATTCTTTAGGGAAGGTAGTTGATCGATCACACAGCGCAGCCCTCAAAAGGTGCGCTACTTTATCATTCAATTAGGGTTTTTTCTCTAGTAGTGAGTAAAACCATAAGTTTTTCGTGTTATTCTGATACTACATGACTTTCTCTACATGGTCATATGCTTTTTCGTGGATAGATAACTTTTTTGTACGAAAAAAATTCTGAGTGCGAATTGAATTTTCTTTCCGCTTTATACCGTTCTATGATAATCTTCAAATAACCAACTCACAACATCAAATTCTTCAAGATTTCGCTATCGAATGAATAGTAAGAGTTCGACGAAGAGCCTTATACAAGTCCCAGCCGTCTAAATAAAGCAAACTGAGTGTGAAATGTAATTTTATTCTCGCTATTACAACGTGATAGAAAGGCTTATTCAAAATCGAACATGTTTTTTGAATTGCAGAGATTCAAGCTTTCAAATGATTACCAGGTGCCTGAGAAAAAAGTCTGTCCCGCGAGAAAGGCCTTGTAAACAATAGTGTACCACGGCGGGTACAGGTGTCCTTTAGGGGTTGTTAATACCTATGCAAGATTCCGATCGACTTGTCTTCAATTATGAAACCTTATAAAGCAACCAAACGGCTCTGAAGAAGGTAGAACTCGTTGCAACGTCAGCCATACTACTTTTATGGGGCTGTTTTACTGCGGCACTCATTGAACACCACGATTACTAACCACCTTGGGTCTGCTCAACGAGATAAACTGAATTTTTGATGCCATGCCAAAGTTAACAGATGGCCAATCTTGGGAGTGCGGGGACCTCTTTAGTAAAATTGTTCTTCAGATGTGGGTCGCCCACCACTTTGCACGTTCACGTAAGCCTATGGGAATCACGAATTACATAGCAGAATCGTACACGAGTCCTTTTCTATCGACCAGCCCTCCGTATATCGGCTCTATCCCGTTACTTTCCACGATGCACTTGTTTATTGGAGTGGTGTCTCTGTTTTCGATCGTTCACATGACACTGGATCGTTCCTCGAGATAAGGGATCTCCTAGCATCGACCTTTCAACTGCGCGTTCAATAACGCCAAGTGGCCTTTCATCTTGCCTATGTAGCGACCCGGCTTCTGATGCAAGCGTTAAAGGAGAGATAACCGTTGAGTCGAAGTTGTTGGATGTTCTCTGTTCTCTTCACTGGATCCTCGATGATCTTATACGCTCCCAAGCCGTTCTTTCACACCTCAAGCTATGTCGCTCATTACACAGCTTTTCCGACGTGGACAGACGTAACTGAAGCATTGGAACATTTTAATTCCGTTGAACATGAATAGGACAAACGAGATCAATCCGTTCCTCATAAATCTCGTTTTTATATTCGACTTTTTTCCAAGACCTCGCTCAAAATGTATCCTTACAGTACATTTTAAGTCTTTCATGAGGTCTGTTATAGGCACTTACGTTTCCTAGACGTACGTTTCTGCATTTTGGCCTCATCAGTAACATATTGCCTTTCGGGTTAGCAAATCCTTTGTAAGGGAGTAAAAATATGCTGTCAGGTTGTATAGCATTTCAAGCGAGGTCTCAAAAACAGTCGAGCATACTGGTATTATTCAATTTGCCAGTCATGAGCAATCAGCTGTTTATCACTGCAATGTCAAGTGATTTTATCATTTGACATGTGGTGATTTATTATCACTCCAGTGTGACGTGATCTTTTCACTCACGTGCAGTGTAAAGTGTTCGGCGTCGAAAACTTTATATGTAGGAAGTATACTCTACCTAACAAGAGACTGGCTGAACCGAGAGTCATCATGCTAGTGATGAAGTCAAGAAGCTCAGACGTACGTTTAGCACTATATAAGTGCAACAGACCTCGTGAAAGGCTTAAAATATGCTGTCGGGGCACATACGACCGGTGACCTTACCCTTATAAGTACGACGAAGATGGAGTCTTTTCAAAATAACCAGACTGTTAAATTTTTTTGTATTGAATTCTTGATGCATACGAAATATCAAGAAAAATAATCAGATATGGTTTGACATATTGTGTCTAAGCTCTGACGAAGGCGCGGTCGTCGAAACGTTAAGAAAGAATACGTACCACCTGGTGCAAATCGGAATCAAAGAAAAGGACAAATCTGACGAGATAGTATCGCCTTGTCAACCCCCCCCCCCCCCCCCCCTTCATGCGCCGATAGTACTAGGTTGAGGAAAAGGTTCCTACGCACCCGCGAAAATTGAAATTTTATATTTGATTCGTGCAGTTTCGGTCATTGCAAATTCATGGGATTATCTCGGGAGCGCTAGTTGAAGGAAAAGTACCCGACATTCATTCAACAAGACCGCGCCCTGTTTCATCAAGACAATGCTAATCCACGTACCGCAAAGAAGACTAAGGAAAAGTTTATTGAATTGGAGGGATTCGAGGTCTTGCCGCACTCAGCCCACAGTCCGATGCTGCGCCATTCGATTGTGGCCCGACTACCACCACAATGGAACATTTCCTACGTGGACGCCGATTCGAGACATTTGATCAAGTTGATGAGGCATGTCGGGAGTTCCTCGATTCAAAGCCCAAGGAATGACGAATTCGATCAGATCGGAAGCTTGAAGATCGTTGCAAGAAGATCGTCGATAATAATGGTGGTTTTTTTGAAGAATAATTCTTTTGGTTTTCGGCTAAAATATCGTATAAAATTTGAATATTCAACGGGTGTTGAGGAACTTTTCCTCAACCTAATAATACCGTGTGAAATGTTGATATCTTGGTTGTAGAATCTTGATACAGCTCACAAAGAATTTTTTTGAACAGCGTAAGGATGTCGTGGCTATCCAGAGTTTCTATGAGCGCTTCTGTTCCAATCGAATTGAAGGTACATTTCCTAACAACTTGAAAGGCCGACGTTTCTTGAACCTCGGCATGTCTAAAATATAAAAGAGAAAAAGAATAGAGATTTCCAAGAGGATCCAACGATCGTCAACAGGGACAATCTATCGAGTAAGTGATAGCAATCTCACGAAAACTCAAAGTAAAGAATAGTTCTTGGAGTGTTCTTTTCCTTTTCTGAATTGAAAATCTTCTGCAAATCGATAAAAGGTGGCAGAGCGGTATTCTTAACTCTCGTAAAAGTTCAATAAGTTTTGTTATATTGCGAATGTGATTAATCGCACTGGATGCCTTTCAAAACTGCTCAATCATATGGTTGTCTCTCGCTTAGTGATCCTTCAATCCTGTGTAGGTTACTCAAGTGAAGAGTTTATAGAGATAGGCAGCAAACAGTTTGCGGCGATAGTCGCCGATGTCGTGGAAGTCTCGTTTTCTAAACAACGAGTTTGGTAGCACGGTCATAACACTGCTGAAAAGAGCTAAAAAGAAAGATTCAACAACACTGTTTTACAGGATTCATATTGAATAAGAATCTTGCATTCTGACGTAACGTGTTGAGAGCCGAGCCAATGTGTTGATGAGAACTAGCGGGAGGTTCTTCAACTGTTTAGGTCTTATTCTGTGTGGACCAAATGTGTCTTCAAAATTTCACCAACGAAATAGCATGTCAGATTTTTTAGGAAGAACCGATGGAACAACAAATTCATCCATTTATTGTATACTGATGGTAAAAGGACGTGGCTATCGAGGAGATTCGATTGAAACTCGTGGATGATTCTCTCCATCGCCTTTCTAGAAGCTGCTTTTCTGAATTGTTTTCACAGCTTTTGAACCTTCAGCATAACTGCTGCCCTTCTCTCTTTGTGATACCATCGCCTTTTCGCAGCGTTTCGAGTGCTAGGACCTAAGTTGAAGATTTTCTGTGTTTCATGCGAATCCACGTTAGCGTTTCAGCTGGAGCGTTTCTAGAGACAAACGTTTATTGTTGACTTTCGAATTTTCGGAGCTAGCGAGCAGGAAGATGTTGGCTAAGCTGATCATATACTTCGTTGATGTTATTAGTGCAGTATCTTCTTGAAAGGCGGAAAGATTTCAATGAATTACAGTTCAGCAGTCTCTCCGAGCTCGACCTTTCCGGCGCTGACATATCAGTGGCTCTTTCGTCGTCACTTAATGAGGCTCACCTATTCTACCGTGTTTAGCTCTTGATACCCACATACTGATTGTTGAGCTCTGAACATGGGAGCACGATATTCACGTTTAGCTTGCCAGTCTTTCCCAAAGTGGACAGTAAGGAGCTTCTTTTGTATACGATTCCTATCCGCCTTCCAATCACTTGCTTATAAAATCTTGATGAATTTGCTCGTAGGCTACATAGAAAGGCGCATCAAAAGCAAGGAATCTATCTCTGGAATCCACCTGCATGTTAAAGCAGAAGGTCGCTTTTGATCCGCGTTACGCTCCCTATGTACCACCTTAGAACGTTTCATGTGGACACGCGACAAACCGACCAGCGAAACGTCCATGATGTAATTCTTCAATAAAGTTTAACGTTATGTGTAAAAACTAATGTTTCGGTAATCTCTACATTACTTATGAACGCAGTGACGCAAAAATATGTCCAAGGTAAGGTGATCGTATATCGTTCGCTGTTTTGTAAATGTACTCTCTACTCATGCCTAATTTGGGCACGGATTTGGACTGCAGTGACTGTCGCCATACTGCGCATTTCAACGACAAAGCAAGAGCGAGCGTGGAAAGAATCGCACCAGGATAGGTCACCTAATGTCTACTCTCTAGTTTAGTCTGTCGAGTACGTAACTGATTCTGCCAACGCTATGTGCTCGCTGGAAAGATTTGCGCCATGTATGTGGATTTAGTTTCTACTGAAACTTGAATAACCTCACTAGAGCATGTGTTATTTGTTAGCAAAATCCGACTGGATAATTACGCTGTTCTGGAGCTCGGCCGTGCGAGTTGGGACGAGGTAGCGCGGTAGTTAGTAATGCAGTGTATCAGCAAGCAAGATAGTGGTTCGACCTCTACCCTAACACTCTCTTGCAATTAGTCGATTAACATTTGGGACCCCTTCATACGAATACCTCAAGATTGTAAGAGAATCGTCTCTACCAGCATTCTGCTACATTCATGAAGAAGTCTAAATTCTCAAGCAACAGCCGAAGCAACATGTTAGATGCTGGATTACCTTTGTAGAAATGAATGCAGGGAAATAATCAAATGTAGGAACTGCTGGAATTCCAATGATAACGAGTCGTGTTAAATGAATAATAAATTATAGCGCATCATTCGCTGACTTTTGAAAAGGTGCAACATTAAGGCAAATCAAGAAGTTAGTATGCTTACTGAAATTAATATGAAATATACATCAAAGATATCTCTACGTAAAATTCGAATACGGCCACATCTAAAATTAAATTGGTACTCACGGTGGTTTAATCCTTAGTAATTCACTACCGTCTTCGTCAGCGCTGTGCAACATTTATGCTATAAACGAAGTACGCTCTACGGAGCCTCGCCAATTGCCATGCATTTGAAACTGGCATCGTTAAAGTAGTGATTATCTTCAAAGGACCAAAACTGCTGTCTTAACTATGTTTGTGCAGAGCAACATGAAGAACAACAAGCATTTCTTGTGAAACCATTTGCCCGCTATCGTTTTTGGCAAGAATGACGCCCTTGACTGCAATGAAAATTCCGCTTTACTAGCTATTCTCTGTAGAAATTGACTTTCAACTGCGTTTTACGTCATAAAACCTATCAGTCGTCGCTGCGACTATTCGCAGGATTTGCTCGGATCTTTCAAATAAACTGATGTTTTACTGGAAGAATCAGATTTACAGAACAAAAGCTCTCCCACGGTTCACAAATGTGAATAGCTCCCTATCATGACGACAATATATCTTCCTAGTTTTCACTGTTCTGTTTGCTCAAATTTACTCGTATCTGCACTTGAAATTTGCTGAAGAAAGAGGATTGGGATTCGGGATGCACCAGAAGCTAATTGTGAGATAGATCACAAACTCGGCACGATCCTCGTAGCTCAGTGGCCGACGTACCTGAGTATCTCCACATATTTCATTAAACTTTAACGAGAATAAATAGCATTTCTGTATGTAAGAATATTTTTTCTAGTTTAATGACACTCAGTTTTTGAGATGTCAACAAATAATACACTGAATGATATGTGTCTTAATACCGTCAAAAACTTAATGGATGGCTGCAACTGACAAACATGAACAAATAATCCGATAACATAACTTTCGCTTCGAATTTTCTGTCAAGACCACTCTCAACTTTCAACACGCCTGATCATTTGAGCCATGCATGTGGTGTGTTACAAAGCAACTTATAGAGCCTGATGCACGTGGTTCGGCATTGACAGCCTCGTCAGTCAGGCGGTACCCTTTGTTTTTAGCCACTCCTCTCAGGTGCTCCAGTCGCCCTACTTATAGCAGACGACGACGAAATCAATTAATTGAAATTATCACTGAATGGAAAGTGTTGTACACTCGCTTACTCTTGGCTGGTACCATTAAATATGTCATACCTTTCGTTTTGAGGATTTTCTTAAGACCACGCTCAACTTTCACTGAATGGAAGGTGCTGTGCACTTGATTGCTCTCGGTTAAAGACGAAGGGTACAGCCTGATTGACGAGGCTGTCAAGGCCGGTGTATCGGGCTCTGTAAGTTGCCCTATAATAGACCACATGCATGGCTCAAAAACGGATATCAGGCATATTGAAAGTCGAGCGTGGCCTCAAGAAAACACTTGAAACGAAAGGTGTGACATACTTGGCCATACCAGCCAAGAGCAATCGAGTGTGCAACGCTTTCTATTCAGTGATAATTTCTCTTAATTTATCGTGTAAAATGTTCGTCATGCCTACTCTAATTAGGAGGCTGGAGCGATCCGAGAGGACTGGCTGAAGATGAAGTGTACTGCCCGAGTGACGAGGCTGTCAAGGCCGGAACACGTGTATCGGGCTCTATAAGTTGCCTGCAACAGACCACAGGCATGGCACAAAAAACGAATATCGAGCAATCTGATGACATATTTCAAAGTTTTCTAGAGGTCTGTCATGGCACTTACATAGTGCTAAACACGTGTTTGAGCTTTTCAGTCTCATTAGTACCACGGTGCCTTTCGTTGCATCCAATCCCTTATAAGCGACCCGTTGACCATCGACTGGTATCAATCGGGCTTTGAACAAGTGATGGCCTTGAAAAGTTACGCGAAAGCAGTTTTCATACCAATCTCATGTCACCTTAATCATGCAGAATAATGTGATGATAACCTCACGACAAACCTCCCTGACTCCAGGAGCTCTCAGCAACACCTAAGAATACTGCCCAATGATGGAAAAAGGAAATAGCTCATAAATATACAACAGAGTTGGAACTCACCTCGAGTAGAGCAATAGCAAAAACGCCGAATTTTGCAGTTTCAACCGTGCAAATAAAATCACCATCTTGATCATTCATCATGTTTACCATAACTGATACTTCACGTTAAGGGTCATCATGACGTAATGGCCAGACTTTTCCAGCTTCACAGGCTATTTTGGAAACAAAGACTTCTGACCTCTTTCTAACATGTTTCATGATGTTTCTGGTACAACAATCCAGTAGTTAAAGCATTCTAATGATGCAATTGCAGTAGAAATTGCTGATTCCTCATCATGCATCAAGGTAGGGTGAATAGAACTAGACTTTTCTATATACCATGCACTATGTCCACGGACCTGTCTGTTTGAGGGATCCCGCCCGGTTAGACACGAGGACAAGTGGCGCGTCCCTAGGTGGTGGATAACGGAATAAACGCGGACCAAAAGCGACCGTGTGCTTCCCAGAGACGTAGGTGGATTCATGGGTAAGCTCCCTGCTTCTGCAACGCCGACTTGACAAAACTCTATCTCTACGAGTTAAGTCGGCCAAAAGCCTATAGTCAAGCGGCTGGGAAGTACATGGGAGGCGGTTAGGAGCCGCCTACAACAAATAAGCTCCTCCCGCTCCTCCGAGAGAGAGTGGCAAGCTACTCGTGAGTACCCAGCCCCCACGTTTAAAGCCTGGCAAACTATACGTTGGGCATCGAAATGCCAAAAACAGCAACAAATATGGGCCTCAATCCCCTGACCCCGAAAGAGCCCCTGGTACGGCAGCGCCAGGTAGTACGGAGAGGCTGCTAAAATCTCAGGGTCAAACAAGGCAGCTAAGATCAAAGCGGACTAAAATGAGCATCCGTACCTAAAATGCAAAAACCCTTGCTCATGAATTCGCTGTAAAAGATCTATTGATTCAAGCAAGAAGAATAAGATACGACGTCATTGGCCTGGCTGAGACGAGAAGGCGCCATTTTTTTTCACGCTGTTTATGACACCGGAGAAGAATTGTTTCTTGGAACACGCGATAACAGAGGTGTCGGCGGTGTTGGCGTCCTCGTCAAATCGAATTTGACCATGAGCATTGATTCGTTCGAACAACTAACAACCCGTATCGGACGATTACGGTTCAAACGATGTGGTTCAATGCCGGTTTTGACCATCCTCGTTGCTTACGCACCAACATCAAGCTATGACGAAGACGAAGTCGAAGCGTTCTATATGGACCTCAAAAAAGTCTTCGAGAAGATTATACACTCTCCAAGTTCATTGTCGGAGATTTTAATGCAAAAATTGGACCTAGAAGAACTGCGAAGAACGTCACACTGGGACCCACGAACTAGAATGGAATGAACAGGGTGAAAGGCTGTCTGAGTTTATTATGACAACGCAATGGTAACTCCATGGTAACTTACAATTCCAAAAGCCTCACTCTCAGCGATGGACGTGGGAGTCTCCCAATAGAGATACCATAACGAAGTAGACCACATCTTAGTAAATCGAAGGCTTTGCCTGACCGATGTCGCTGTTGTTCCTAAGTTCCACACGGGATCAGACCATTGCCTTCTTCGCGCAACGTTCCGATTTTTGGAGGAGAGAAAGCCGCTAAATTCAAACAACGAAGTTCCAGAAATACCATAAACTGGGATGTGTTCAAATCATTAGTCGGCTCTCGGAAAGATACCGTTGCCGACAACATCGACTCGTTGAATATCTTCATGTTAGCACTATGAAAGCCAAAAGTCCAAAGGACACGAAGAGACGCTTGTCTCCGCAGACACTCGAGCTGATACGCCAACGTGGAATCGCACGAGCTACAGACAACCGAAACCTAACGTTCGAACTTGCGTAACGCTGCAATGAAGTGATCAGAGAAGACCTCAAAGAGAGAAGAGCAGCAGTTATGGCAGAAGCTGCAGAAGCCGGGAAGAGCATTTGCAAAGCCTAGCGAGGCTTCGTCAAATATAAGATCAAGATGATTGCACTCCGATGCCTTGACGGGACACTTACAGCTTCCAGAAGGGCTATGAAAAAAATCATCCACCAATATTACTCGGATCTCTTCGTTAGCCATGTCCTCCTTCTGTCATATGAATTGATAGAGGATGAATATGTCGTTCCACCGGTCCCCTCTTCCAAAATCCGACATGCTATATCGTCGGTGAAGAACAGAACAACACCATGTCTGGACAGGATTAACCAGAACGCCTGAAGAACCTGCCGCCAGTTCTCATCAACACCCTGGCTCGTCTCTTCACTCGCTACCTGTCAGAATGTGAGGTCCCTATTCAGTGGAAAACCAGCAAGACTGTATTGTTGTTCAAAAAGGGAGACCTTCACAACATATGCAATTATCGCCCAATCTGCTTGCTGTCCGTTGTCTATAAACTCTTTACTCGAGTCATCCTGAACAGGATTGACAGAACACTGGACGAAGGACAGCCATGCGAACAAGCAGGGTTCAGAAAAGGATTTAGTACCATAGACAACATTCGCACAGATCACAAGACTCATTGAAGTTCCACGAGAGCACAAACAACCATTCTGTCTCACTTTCATCGATCTGAAGAAAGCCTTTGATTCAGTGGACACAGAAGCGGTGGTAGAGGCTCTGGATAACCAGGGCGTCCCTACTCGGTACATAATGATCCTTCGTGAACTTTATAAAGATTTGACGACCAAAATATCTTCATTCTACAACAATATCACCGTTGACGTAAGAAAAGGGGTTTGACAAGGCGATACAATTTCGCCAAAATATTCACTGCTACCCTACAAAACGTCATACGAACATTAGAATGGGACGATATGGGGGTGAAAAGTGACGGTCGACAATTAAGCCATCTCCGCTTTGTTGACGATATCGTCCTCATAACACCAAACATCAGCCAAGCGGAACGAATGTTGACGATTCCGATAACGCCTGTGGAAAGATCGGTCTTCAACTGAATCTAACGAAAACAATGATCATGAGGAACGGATGGGTTTCTAATGCCCCATTCACGCTCAACGGAACGACAGTCTCCGAATGCTCCAGTTACGTCTATCTAGGTCGTGAAATCAACATGATGAACGACCTAGCCCCAGAGTTGAGCAGGAGGAAACGAGCGGCTTGGGGAACGTTTAAGAGCATCGAAGATGTAGTGAAGAGGACAAAGAACATCCGACTCCGTGCCCACCTTTTCGACTCGACAATTATCCCTGCCCTAACGCATGCAGCAGAAACCTGGTCGCTACGTAAGCAGGATGAAAGATCACTTGCCGTTATCGAACGCGCAGTCGAAAGGTCGATGCTAGGAGTATCTCGTATTTCGCAAATGAGACAAAGGATCCGAACTTCCGACCTACGTCAACGAACGAAAATCAGAGACGCCGTTCTACGCGCCAAGATATCGAAGATAAGGTGGGCCGGACGCCTGATGCGCTTCAACGACAACCGACGGATGACAGCCGTTGCCGACTGGATTCTTTGAGTCATCAAGAGCTCCACAAGAAGATCACCTACCCGTTTTTCCGATTTCTTCACGAAAGCTATAGAAGATATGATAATCAGCGAAACCCTAGAGCAAATAGGACCCACTGGGCTACTCTTGCATGCGATAAGGAAAAATGTAAGTGTTGCTGGTATCCGCTTGAGTCATTCGACGATCAACATGACGGCAGGTGATACAGGTGATGAGCTCGTCTGGCGTAATGACAAAGGATGCCCTGCGACACACGTGATCGATAGTTCGATTCCGCTTTTAAGGCTACCCAAATCTTCCCTTCGGAGTAGACGAAATGATACCAGACTTGTTTGGGAGGATAGCAACACTGGCTTGATCTTATGCTACGCCTAGCCATTTGCAAAAGTCAGTATGCATTCAACTCAAAGTATGCTTGACGAAGTCGCATTTGTGGCGTTTCACTCAGCAAGTGGCCAACACTGAAACTTTAGAGCTATACCTTCTACTGAAATCATTTGTGAGCATTGTACTAATCAGCATGCGGTTGTATCAATCGATTGTGATAGATCAGTGGGAGATCAAAGGTATAATATGATAAAAATACCAGCCAAAGAGCAATCGAGTGCGCAAACGCTCTGTGTTAGGTGAAAATTTCGCTTGACATAGTGTAAAACGTTCGTCTTCGATGACTCTCTGTCAGGAAACAAAGCTCCCGAAAGAACTGACTATGTAAATATCGAAAGACGACGGGTTCTGCCCGATCGACGAGACTGTAAGGTCGAATCACGTGTATCGGACTGCACATGAGCCCATTACCAGACCACATGACATGTTGGCTCAAATAATGATTATGAGATATATTGTTTCTGTATAATCTTGTCGTTTTCATTGACTTACAGCCTCTGGTTGCTCTCAGGAACTGGTTGTCCGTACCCAGGACGCATTTTCCTCTGCCTTTGTTCTCACTCTCAGTTTTCTCAAGACCGCAATCCGCTACTGTTACGGCTGCGTTTCGCTTCTTGAGAACGAGACGCTCATGGGAACGCAGAAGCAGGCAACACGATATTCTCGCACAGAGACGAAGATGCCGCCTATCAATGCTGGTCCTCAAAAGGGTAAAATTGCTCAAGACTATCAAAATTTGACGGAAACCAATAGACATTTGGAAAAAGGTTGAAACACAGTGGCATGATGACAGTGTTGCTAAATCCATCCACATACTGGTGCAAGGTATGTTCGCCATATGTGGAATGCAATCTTCATTTCACTTTTTCAGCGTAACAGAACGTTTTTTTGGAAACCAAAAACACTGTTCATCTCGCTGAAATTTGAGCTATCGCGTAATCACTGGATTTTTTCAGAAAAAATTTTGCTCAAAAAATGCTTGAGTGTGAGATGAAATATTGTTTTTACTGTTACAGTTTGACATAAAGGCCTTTCAAAAAAATACACCTTTCAAATCCGTGAGGTCTGAGCTATCGATTGACTACTAAATTGCATATAAAGAGGAAAATACGTTGTTTCGAATATGGGTGCGGATAAGAGAAAGGTACCCAAAATTGTGACTTTTTCATCGAACCGCTAGCATTCGCATAGAAGGGGCTCTGCAAACGACACCTATTTTGTCAAAGATGTTATAAAGCCCAGTGATGTAGAGTGATATGCAAAACTTTTGCGTCATGTGGAACTCGAACTCACATCTCACTCTATCCGGTATCGCGTGCTCTAGCCCGTTGCACTACTGACGTTCATTTTGCTCACACTTTCTACGATATAACGCATCTATCTGTCAGCCGCCAACCGTCAACAGCCTGGCCCTGGTGGTATGTATCTGGAACATCATGCCACCACTAAAAACGGTCGAAGAAAAACGAATTCGGTGTCTATAGAAACTAGTTTGTTCATAAATGGGATGAAGACTCAGCTGATGGATGCGCCGTCGTGCGATGGTCAACCACCTGAGCTGGATCGTTTTCTGACCACACACTATCTTGTATCCTTATCTTAGGCATTCAATAAGCACGGATATCAAGATAAGTAGGAGAGTATTGAGAAGATAACAATAGGACGGACCATGTCCGAACCTTCCAGAGAAGCCATTGAGCGATTGGTGGAACCGAAACTGAATTCCTATCTTTTTGGCTATGCGATCCTTCTAGCTTCCCAGTCATCTACATGCAGAGTAAACCTAGATATACAACTGTCGGTCACCTACACTTCTATCTGCCATTCATTTACAGCTTCAAGTTTTTTTCTTCAAACTTTTTGCGTTATTGTTTTTTGGTATTTATATGTCAGTCGGCGACAAATGATATTTGATCTCATTCGCTGTCGAGGAACTTTTCATAGGCGTGTTAGTAATCCTCGAAAGCTTGAGTTTTTGAGTACAATTCCACATAACCAGTTTTTGAAGTACGCCTTTATAAGGCTGCAAAAATCAAAATCAAATTATGTTTCACACTCTAAGTGCCTATAATTTTCTAACGCGTAACATTTGCTGGAAGCACAAAAGCATAAGATTGTGTGGAGAAAGTTTCGTAGTATCTGAGTCAGTCGTTTTATATGGAGTTTTCTTCAAAGAGGAGAAAAATTCCCAACTGAAAACAAGTTGCACCCCAGATATCCAATGCGTACCGATGATCGCCCCATCCCTCCGGCGCCGTGAGTTGGTCGAATAAGGTTGCTAGATATGTGAAACTCGATCTTATTTTACATGCTACACTGCAATGAAATAGTCTTTTCCAGAAATTAAGCGCAGAGTTGGAATCACTTTAACTTACGCTATCGAATGATTAGTAATATTACAAGGAAAGAACTCTTTTCGACGAGCAGTCAAGCACAAATCTCTTCCTTCTCTTACAGCAATATCAAAAGGGCTTTTCCAAAAAGCAAGCGCATTTTTGAGTTCTTCGAGACATGTGCTATCGAAAGAGTTAAGAAAGTGAGGAAGGAGTTTTGTCCAGCAAAATATAAGCGAGAGAATAAAAAAGAGTGTGGTCGTGTAAAACATAATTTTTTTTGGACTTAACAGAGTTATACAAGGGTGTTTTGAAATAGCGACCAAATAGAGCTGTAGTCAGAGATTTAGGCTTTCGAATGATTGCTAATACTCCCATGAAAGAATCTCGTTCACCAAATGAGATCGAATACTCAATTGTCGCCGTCAACATAAGTACCACTTTTTGTTACGAAACAATATTTTGAAACTAAAGTTTGCATAGAATGTTGCGATCTGTTTAGTTTCGCAAACATTTCGAATGTAAGAAAAGCTCTTTGACGCATTTCTTAACATGCTGCATGTTCTTTATTTTCCTCATTTCACTCACAGTGCTCTTAAAATCTCAATTATGGGGCTGTTCTGTTAATTACGTTGAAATTGAAGCCCGGATAGATATAAATTACCTTTTCAGCGATGTTTTTTCCACGTGAATGAGGCGTCGAAAACAGCCCTATTTTTAGTAAACATTATTTCCCGCAATCTCGTTCTAAGACCCATCCCTTCACACAAGAGTCGAATGCTCAAATCCATGTTCTGCAGAACCTTAATGTTATGAGATGATGTGATGAGAGAGAAATCAAAGACTGTGCTGGCGACTAGCATCTAATTTCATCAGCTTGTTGTCATTCCGACTGAAAATTCAACTTAAACATCTACAATATCTTCTTGCAGATATAAGAATTGGAAGAAGGTACTTCTGGTAAATTGACGGCGATCATGGGTCTATGGTTTTCACTGAGAGAAAGTCTTCTGGAGATTCAAGGCTGCTTGTCCTTGAATTTTGTAGAGAAAACGAAACAACTGTACAAAATCTTCATGACAAAATGATAACACAGCAATGTTTCAGATTTGTCTACTCATAAGACTGGAACCACCGTCATCAGAGGGTGAGAACGAACTCATGAAGCCCTTGATATTTACGCAAAACTCGGTCTGGCAAATCTAAGCAGTTGTTCGTCACGATCGACACCTGAAAAAAGAACTTCTACAAAATCGATAGATCGTTCTGTTCATGAGCTTGCACGGAGTTCTCACAATTCTACTGTGGCTGACTTTCACGTCCTCGTCCACTACTCAACTACACAATCGCAGTAACCCAATACCTATCCAGCTATGCATTTTGCAAAGTGAGCCCCCAAAGTAGTTCGAATCTTAAAGAGTGGACCAATATACGAAACATAGCGAGGATGATTGGCTGTGGTCAATGACTTTTATTATTGTCACTTTGGAGATGACATAGATGACGAAGCTCCAGCTACGATAAAGGCTTGTAACAACTTTGTTTGGGCAAAATATTATCCATAATCACTATCACCCAAGCCATAGTTTTATGTTCTATGAAAGACACTTTCGAGAAATTTTACCAAAAACATTTTATAAGAATTTACGAACAATCAGGACGCTACGATTCTTCACTTGGTTTGGTTGGGGATTCTACCTGCACTGTGTATCTGGTGTTTTTGAATCAGCAGATTATATAATTTAGCTATAACATTGATTAAATCAAATACACCACTCATTTTGGGTAGGATTTTTGCCAACCAATCGACTATCTCAACGAAGCAATATAATTTTAAGGAATGAGGGGAGAGTACATTAGATCAAACTGCCGTTTTGAAAGTCAATCAGCTGCAGAGCTGTCATTGTAAACCACCTGAAGCAGATTTCTATCACTTCTGCCTACCAAGGCCTGATTTATTTAAAAATTCTCAGCGTTCAAAGCAGATTCAATTAAAATTCTCTAACGTAACGGTAATTTCAGAACTGTCTCTATATCATATCGTTCTTGAATAGTGTTCATTTCAAGAAAGAAAAACCTACACCTTCATCAAGTTTTTTCGACGTTATGACTGCGTGTTTTCTCTCAAAAAGGTGAAGATCTCCAAAGGAACTTTTTAAGAAAGGGTCACAAAACAAGTTGATCTTCGGAATCAACAGTATTGGATTACTATGCTTCATGTTTCATGTTTATTTTAAAAAGAAATGTGTCATAGATGACGTTTATCTGAGGTGGCAAGGCCATAGAAAGTGCAGGAATTCATGAATACACTTTTACGAGCTCTTCTTTCTCCCTTGCCGTCAAAGTTTTTAGTCGGCACTTATTTACTTGGATATTTGCGCGGTCCACCTTCACGACCTTTGTGAATCCCCAGAAAAACATGAGGAGCTGCCAGTTCAGCTGATTGACTCTGCTTACGTCCACCAAGTGTGTAGGTGGTCGTCCTCAGGGGCCGATGCACACTCGTGGAGTCCACTCTACAGTTCTTTTCGCCCATCTGTCGTATCTTCCCTTACTATGTGACAGATCCATCTGTGTTTCGCTATCGCTTATATTCTTCCGGATCATGAAGATCTGATAGAATTTGAAAATCTGAGCTGTGAAAGTCGGGTAGATGATGTGAGTGCCAACCAAATTCCAAAAGACATAATTCAGCGCTGTGTGAGTTGTTCGCAGCAGTCTTGACGTAAGCGAAGTATCAGCTCACGTCTCTATAGCGTAACAGGTCGCTAAGAGGGCTGTTGGGTCGAAAATGTTAACGCATAATTTTAGATCCATTATATTTGCACGATGGCCTCTCTGAGAGGCACTAATGCAGCCCATGATGCTCGCCTTCTTCTACCTAAGTCTTCCTTCATGCTGTTTTTTATGTTCGATGAACGCCTAAGGTACATACGGAGTGATTTTTGCGATCAAAGAACTTTTTACTTTCGTTTGCTCACCATTGTACGATTGGTTTTTCATGATCTGGGTCTTCATCCGCTTTATGCAAAATTCGGTTTTATTTCTCGCTTCGTTAAGTTCCTTAAGCATCGTTTCTGTTCCACCAATATTTTCTAGGAGATGCGATATCACGCACGAAATGAAGGTTTTGTAAGAAGTTCCATCGATACGGATGCTCTTCTTGCCCCACTCAAGCGATTTCATTATCCACTGCAGTACGGTGGTGAACACCTTAGGCGATACAGCATCGCCTTATTGAACCCCCTATCTAATGGGGTAAGGGTAAGAGATCAATAAAAAGCTGTATTCCTGTGATGCAGCTCCGATGTTAGTCAGATAATGCTCTTGATGGAAGACGGATCCATTCTTTGTTGGGAGAGCGCTGATACGACTGCTCTACTTTAGACGCGCCCAAATTCTTTTTACAAGTCGATAGAGGTCAGATTCAGAGGGAAAGGTGTTATTCCCAGCGGATTGCTATGACTCTCGATATGGTTCGGATGTGATTCATGTAGCAAAATCCATATAGAAAACCTGTTTGCTCAATTCCTTGCGCATAATTCAAAGTTCTTCAATGCGTAAAAAGATAATCTTTGTAAAGAACTTCCAAAGTTTACTCAACCTTCTGAAGAGAAGATTTCTTACGTGTTGCGAAAAGTACATACATATTATGACTTTCAGCTCATTAGAAAATCTACATTGATTTTATTGAGCTCTCGAAGCTGCGCCTTTTTTCACGCCTTGTATCGGAATTCAAACTTCAGAGAGTGGAATCCTGTGCAGTTTTCCAGTCGGGATTTCGGAGATCCGAGCTGAGGATAGCAAACGGTAAGAATTGGTCCAGTATTGACTCCATATTTTGGCGGGAAGTTTTGGTAGTTTCTTCTTCGTTTATTAGGGCCAACAGCGGAAGTCTGTTAAAAAATATTATGAGGAGAATTGCTTACCTGCAAGTCGTTTAGCAAAAGCGAATGCAAACTTCTTGTTATGATTCAATTCTCGCGCAAACCGCTGGAGTCGTTCTTCATCGTTTTCTGAAACGCAATTTTCGATTTCTCTTGGTTCCCTACAAAATAAAAATATATGATAATATAAAAACATGCTGAGAGCCTTCTTTGTGAGGTCTGATATGGCACTTATACATTACTAGATAGGCCTGTTTCGCCTTCGAGGTTCATCAGCAGTACAGTGCCCTCCGATTCATCCGATCTCTTACAGGCGGATTACCTCTGATAATAGAGGAATCTACGCCGAATTATTCTAAATCAACGAATGCTGCCTGGTAAAACTACCCGAAGTTTTTTAGACCACAATCGAGAGATTATGACTGGTAGAATGAGTCATACCTTCGCTTCGAATGCTTTTGCAGACCTCGCTCAAATACAGTGATAATCCGGTAATATGACAATACGTTTTGAGCCTTTTTCATGAGATTAAGATAGCACTATTTGAACGTATTCATTCTACTAGCAATAATCGCTCGACAGTGGGCAGTGCATTGCCGGGGAATTTTGTCACTCGACATGCGGTGATTCAAATAATTCGCCGTCGATTCCTTTGCATGTTGGGGAATATCTTCTTCAAGGGATCGACTGATGAGACTGGAAGCGCGAAAGAGGCATGTGTAGTACTGTAGAAGTGCCATACTAGACTTACAAGGAAGGTTCAGAACATGTTATCATAGTATCAAATCATCTTTTTTTTGAGCAAGGTCTATATAATCCGTCGAAAGTGAAGGAACAGAGATATCTTTACCCAGTAAGTATTGCTGATATACAACGACGACATATATACATGTATAAGTATATATATATATATATATATATTATATATAAATATATATATATAAAATATATATGTACGTATATACTATGTACTTTTCTGAACCCTGCTTGCTCGAAGGACAGCCATACGAGCAAGCAGGGTTCAGAAAGGATTTAGTACCATGGACCACATCCACACGATCACAAGACTCATTGAAGTTTCGCGAGAGTACAAACAACCACTCTGTCTCACTTTTATTGACCTGAAAAAAGCCTTTGATTCAGTGGAAACAGAAGCGGTTATAGAGGCTCTGGGTAACCAGGGCGTCCCTACTCGGTACATAATGATCCTTCGTGAGCTTTATGAAGATTTCACGACCAGAATATCTCCATTCTACAAAAATATCACCATTGACGTAAGAAGAGGGGTTCGACAAGGCGATACAATATCGCCAAAACTATTCACTGCCACCCTACAAAACGTCATGCGAACATTAGAATGGGACGAAATGGGAGTGAAAATTGACGGTCGACAATTAAACCATCTTCGCTTTGCTGACGATATCGTTCTCATAACACCAAACATCAGCCAAGCGGAACGAATGTTGACTGATTTCGATAACGCCTGTGGAAAGATCGGTCTTCAACTGAATCTAACGAAAACAATGTTCATGAGGAACGGATGGGTTTCTAATGCCCCATTCACGCTCAACGGAACGACAATTTCCGAATGCTCCAGTTACATCTATCTAGGTCGTGAAATCAACATGATGAACGACCTAGCCCCAGAGTTGAGCAGGAGGAAACGAGCGGCTTGGGGAACGTTTAAGAGCATCGAAGATGTAGTGAAGAGGACAAAGAACATCCGACTCCGTGCCCACCTTTTCGACTCGACAATTATCCCTGCCCTAACGTATGCAGCAGAAACCTGGTCGCTACGTAAGCAGGATGAAAGATCACTTATCGAACGCGCAGTCGAAAGGTCGATGCTAGGAGTATCTCGTATTTCGCAAATGAGACAAAGGATCCGAACTTCCGACCTACGTCAACGATCGAAAATCAGAGACGCCGTTCTACACGCCAGGATATCGAAAATAAGGTGGGCCGGACACGTGATGCGCTTCAACGACAACCGATGGATGAGAGCCGTTACCGGCTGGATTCCTCGGGACGTCAAGCGCTCTAAAGGAAGACCACTGACCCGTTAGTCCGATTTCTTCACGAAAGCGATAGAAGAAAGATATGATGCTCAGCGAATTCCTAGAGCAAGGAGGACCCACTGGGCTACTCTTGCACGCGATAGGGAATAATGGAAGAGTTGCTGGTACCCGCTCGAGTCACTCGACGATCAACGGGACGACAGGTGATACAGGTGATGTACGTATATATCCTAACGGCATATTTTAGGCCCTTGATGAGGTCTTTTATGGGTACTACTCATAAATATATATACTCAAAATTGATAATATTTTTAATGCATTTCGCACTGTTATGATGTTTTCTATATTCCTATGAGAATTGAGTGGTGAGCAAAAACACGACCTCAGGCGGTAATCGTACCCACGTTTTATCCTATCCGGGGACACACGCGTCCGCCTGAGGTCGTGTTTTTGCTCACCACTCAATTCTCATAGGAATATAGAAAACATCATAACAGTGCGAAATGCATTGAAAATACTATCAATTTCGAGTAATAGTAATTAGAATAGCTGTCAGCTCAACTGGGTTTATAATGCGAAATCGCATACCCGACCAAACCTGTCAAAGGTTGGTGGCTGATAGCTAACATTGAGATGTTGAAGAATGAGTGGTCGGGCAAATGTGCCTCAATGGTGTAGTGGTAGAGCACGCGTCCCCGAATAGGACGAAACGTGGGTTCGATTCCCGCCTGGGGCCGTGTTTTTGCTCATCACTCAATTCTCTTAGGCATATATATATATCCGCATATATCTCTTAGGCATATATATAAATTTATATATAGCCGGGCAGAACCCGTCGTTTGTCGATCTTCCCTTATCAGACCACATGACATGTTGGCTCAAATAATGATGAAAGGATATATTTATATATACATGTATATATATATATATATATATATATATATATATATATGCAACGGCAGCACAACTGAAGTCACCAGTAGCGCGCAATTGCCGTTCTTCAACAATGATTATTTCCATTCTAAAAAAAAATACTCTAGATTCTTTGAACTGCTCTGATAGAACATAATTTTCTCTACAAGTTTGTCTACTTTTTGTGCATATTTAACTAGTACGTTCAAAGAAGAAGACCAAATGTGAAACGATGTTATTTCGCTCCTATGAAAATCATTCTAAAAAGCAGTCTGAGCTTCAAATTCGCTGAGATTTGGGATATTGAATGATCTTAGTGTATTGCAATAAAAAGCGATCCACAGACTTTGGCTGAGCAAAGAATGCATGTCGAGTGTGAAACATGACTTTATTTTACAGCTCTAACGTACTGAAAAGGCCTTTTTGGAAACCAAACGAAGTATCGAAATCCCGGAGATCTAAGCTTTCGTACAACTGCTCAAGTTTCAAGTAAAAAAAAATTCGTCCAGAGAAAAAAGACTACAGAAAATTTGAGAGTCAAAGTGATCCTGACTGGGCGCGCCATTCAGACGGTTACGAAGAATGGTGCGTGTTTCAATAAAAATTTCGCTTACTTAAGTTTCCAGAGGAACATTATCATTTGAAAGCGACAAAATAACCTGATGTGCTTGTTTGATCAAATTAAGCAAGATTGACGTTATTGGTTCCCAAAATTTTGCTTTTCCAAAAGAAAAAAACCATATCTTTGCAAAAAGGCATGTATTTCCAGCTGTTAATGAATATTTTCTCTTACCTTCTTGATGTATAGTCAATCGATAGCCTGAAGAATTCTGATTTTGACAGAAAGTTTGTTGTGTGAACAGATCTCCATCATACGTTCTACCAATAAATAAAAGACAACGTTTTGCAATTGCAGTGCATTTTTTCTAATTAATATAGGATTTTTTGGAATCATAAAGTTGAATTTCGATTCTTATAAAAATTTGCCAAAAATTTAAATTGTCATTGGAAAAACTTTTGCAAACGTATTTCTGAAAGAATAACGCCCGACCCGACTATCTTGAAATCGCTACTTTTGAAAACAATTTCTGTCACACACAGTCGCATTTCAAGGATTGCGCTCATGAGCCATTGGTTTTTTTTAGAAGATCCACGCTACTAGATTATTAGTATTCATTAAATAGATAAATAAAGTGAACTTGAGCGGTGCGCTTTTCTCTTAAATGGTTTGCTTTGTGCGCCGTAACAGTAGAAATTATATTTTGTTTCACCTTAGAGGATTTCTCACCGTACAAAGTTTTTCCTATAAACAGCCAAAAACCATTCGATAGCGCGAAACTCAACAGTTTCAAAGACGCAATTGATTTTTGAAGAGGACTTCTTAGAGCGCTGTAGCAGTCAAAAGAAGATTGGGTATCGCACTCCAAAGGGTCGGATTTCGTGACGTTGGCCACAAGTCACCACGCTCTCGCAACATATCCATTATCTACGAAACGTAGTCTTCTTCTGATTGCTACAGAAGCAAATAAGAGACTTTTGAAAACAAAGTTGCTATGGCAATCGTCCGAGATTTGAGCTATCGAACAATCATTAAAAGTTTAGCGGAAAAGCTTTGTCCAGCGAAAGATAGTTTAGTGTGGAAAATATTTTCATTGTTACTGCTAGAAGGAAGCCATCCTGAAATAAAATTTGCCCTCGAAATTATCCAGATTCTAGCTACTACGGTTTTTAGAACATTCAAGAAAAACATATCAACATGTTTTTTGAGAGACCACAACTGGATGCGAACATTGAAAGAGGCCCAATTTTGCAAAATGTAACCTTCTTTTAACTGCTACAGCATTTTAAGGAGCCCTTTCCAAAACCAAGAACACCGTTGAAAATGTTAAGATCTGCCATATAGAACAATTATCAATTCCTCATAAAAAGTTTTACCAAGCGAGAAATGCCTGTACGTGGTACAAAACTTATTGCGATTATTACAACGCAAAGACAGGCCATTTGAGGATTGAAATACGTCGTTCAAATTCATATGTAATTAGATGATTATCAAAAAATTCTACGAAAGTAAAAATGCATCTCCACCAAAGAGCTCAGTCAGGGTAAAGATAATAAAAACCCGTATCTCTCCTTCTCTTCTTCGCAGTCCGTAGCTATGAATGAAGAATTCGAGCAAAATTACGCATTCATCTGAGAAATCGGACTCTGAAGTCCACTAATAATCAAAAAGAACATTGAGAATTATCGACGAAGTGGGATCACATGCAATAATCAGCACTGTTTTTGTCGAATTATTCATTGTTTTCCAGTTTTCAGCCAGCATGATGAATGTACTTTACGCACTACAGTATGTGAAAACTGAAAGAAGTAGAGGGTAGAACTAATTAAATTATAAGTAAGAATAAAAAAATATCATAGAGTAGTTCGATAAAGCTCGAATTCTAGCCATATCGTAAATACTTGGTTTTATCCTTTGACAGAGTGGATTATAGATGGAGTGATTAAGTCATTTCGAGAAAAAATAACCTTATTATAATGTGTTCTATCATATTTGATCGTTTACTTACACAGAAATCCCGTCTGTTGACGAAGAAACTATAAATTTCATTAGAAAGCTACCATACTAGCATTAGAGCTCGCGCTAGCAGAATCTTTTCCTACCGTCCGAACCGTCCGCCAGCCGAAAATGGCGTCGTCCGCAAAGGGATATATATATATATATATATATATATATATATATAATTCTATATATGCGTATTTTATCTATATATTCTATATTATATATATATCATAAGAGCAACATAGATCATTTTCTTCCTTTCTCTGCCAATTTTCTCCATAAAATTGAACAGAAGTGAATTTTATCCTTTCACCTGAATTTCTTTTTGCGAATGCAAATTCCTTTGTGTTGGCGAAATCGCTTTCAGATCGCTTCAGTTCGTCTGAAAAAGGTGATTTTCCGTTTTATAAAATCATGAATTCGTCGTTGTTGAAAAAAGTGTGTTGTTTGAGATGTGACAATCGATATTTCACACATTTGCGACTGCATGCGTTTATTTCAATGCATTTTTCCACTTGCTTCTTTTAATAGAGGATTTTTTCGCGCTCGAGTCAAACTGATGGTTTCCTTAGCATAAAGAGCAAGTCTATTCTCTGCAGATCAAAACTCTGCCAAAGTAAACCAGCTTTCGGAGCGAGTCAGTTTATGTCCATAGGATCAGCCGCGATTGCCTTTCGTGTTAAAAATGCATTAAAAAAGGCGGTATTGCAACTGAAATTACTAGGACGTCTCTATTGCAAAAATACAAATACACGAGCTCCGCGGTAACTTCGTCTTGATAGTACGAAAAGAGTAAAATGGGAGAACGTTCTTGATCACGAAGTACTTGTTGGTAGGAACGCTATAGTCGGCGTGCATTACATTGGCTGCATTCCATGCGCAGTATTTCGCACATTAGAATATAAATATTTATAAGTGTTCTCTTAAAAGCCTATTTTATCACCAAATTACTGCACGTTTCTTGTATTTTGAGTGAATCCTTTCATATATCCCACTAAAATTGGCTTAATTATTTATAGAACTGCTCGCAGTCTCCACATTGCCATTGAGAAATTATTCCACACTTCAAAATATTCTCCTGGAGATCTGCACCTCTTGTTTCTCGATAGTTGTCTCCTTTATTTTTTATAATTTCTAACAGAAAATTCGAATTAAACTTTGTTTGAAAATCTTGGTCCTTACCATGTCCACGCTTTGCGAACGCGAAACCGAATTTCTGCTTAGAAGCATCACGAGCGAACCGCTCCATGGTGAAATCTAAAAACACAGCTTATAGCCAATTTGTCATCAAAAAATGGGACGAGTAACGTGCTTGGCGTCGACCATCTTCCAATGGAAGCTCCATGCACTCGACTTCATCAGACGCCGTAGAGGCATTTAAATACAAATTTGAATAGCACTATACTGATTAAGGGATCGATTTGTGTATAAAATCAGTGTTTCCATCCCTCCAAAAAATTTGATTTGATTGTTTCTGGATTCACCAAGTTTGATAACTACAAATATTGCTAACTAATGTCTCCTGAATCTCATAGTTCAACTTGCATGACTTTTTGTCATCATGAGAAAATCAGCAACTCAGATCTCACTGAATTTCAACTATTGATAAGCCATATAAAAAACACAGTAGAGAACGTCATGGCTCGAAAAAATGGTTTAGAAGGCTTGACTACTGTTTGAGGATTCTTTTTATCGTTGAATGTTGATTCAACCGGTTCCCCCTCAATTCCTGAGATATACGAATTATAGTGTTCTATAGCTTGCAGAGAGTGAATTTTCCTAGAACAAGTTTGATACCAATTACTGACTCCACAACGATGAGAGACTTAGTGAGGGCGGGGTGGTCTTGAAGCAGCCGTGTGCTCCTATTGCATCTCTACCACCGTCCCTCCTTAAGAAAGAGCAGTAATTTAAACCTGCAGTCAGGGTCGATTTGTAATGCCCATACCACTTCACATTTACATGTGACTGCTAATAGCATTATTGGGTTGGCAAGCACTTTTCCGAACTTCTTCGTTTTTATTGTATATTTTTCAGGCATTCAGATTTTTATTCTTGCTATTGTTTAGAGCACCTTCTTGGGGTTATTTTCATATATAACACTTGAACATTTGTTATAAGATGCATCTGTACCGAGAATAAAAACAATTGCTGATGCTACGCGAATATCGTTTGGTTCAAGTGCTTCTGAAACCTTCCGCTCGAGAACGAAACCTGGAATGACGGAAAAGTTGGGAGAACTGCAGTTCTTGTTCATATGAATGAATTTGAAAGGCTACACAGTCAGTTCGGAGGACTACTGTCGTCGATTCGATGAGTTGAATTGATGTTTGGATCGCCGCCGCTAAGCTCAAATTGTTTTTCGGACGACAATGCAAAGCCGATCGTTCAATAATGACAAATGTAAAGATTGATAAGTTGTTGAGATCGTGTCGATCGAGTGATCTTCTTAGGCTCTGGATTTGTACCCAGTGATTTTCGCTTCTTCCAATCGTCGCCAAACTTCTTGAAAGGTAAGCGCTTTGAAAACACTGATGAGGTAGGTGAGACACTTGAAAAATTCTTTTTTCCGGAAGATACCGGCTTTTACCGCTGCAGAATCATGAAATTGCAGGAAAAGTAGGAGGAGGTGATTGAAAAGAAGAGAAAATTTAAATTAATAATTTATTGCTTCTGATTGCTGAAAAACGGGATAAACTTGCACAAAAACAAAAAGCCCAGGAAATCTACTGCCAGCCCAACAACGGAGTTAAAGTTAGGCTAAGAGGAGGACAGTAAGGGCCTTCTTGATGAAGGGCAGTGTACAACAAGTGAGCCCAGGAAAAAGTGAATGCTGGTTCCAGACTACTTCAGGCTTCCCGTGTTTCTAATATCTCAGCATTCTTGCGGCTCTATTTTACACCCGAGTTTATTATTGAATATAATATTGATACTGATAATAGTATATGAGACAATGGTTTGAAGGCTTCAGAGCTCTAGCGTAGGTTGTTGAAAATAAATATTGCTATTATAGTTTTCTACTTGACAACATACGAACAGAGCTAACACAAAGTTGCTTGCATCTTAATAGCAATCAAAACCGCATGTCTTATTTTTATCAAGAAAATGTATGCTGTAATATTTAGAACGGAGTGCTTTTTGTATCCATCATTTTTCCTTGGAGAGGACATATGTTATTTTTCGTGGATCGACTACTATTTAACGTCGACAGGAAGGAGCAATATGATTTGAGATTGTTCAGCTCACATGTTGATTATCACTAACTCTCAACTTGCTAACGCTTCGACGCCCTCATGTTCTTAACGAGGACGAACGGCTGTAGAGAAACTACTCGCACTATCGAGATACCGAAGAAGACGAGGCCCATAAACGATAGCCTAATGATAGCTCGGCAATAACTTCGTGTACAAAAACTTTACAACCAGAGAATTTTTCTTTGCCTAATTTGAATAAGTATATAACTGAAGAAATTCTTTATCAATTTATGAATTACAGGTTTAGAACTCTACTCGATACAATCAAGTCATGCAAAGGTTTCTCTCTTTAGTTGCACTTTCTGCTCTTTGGACTGTCATCGCTCAGATTCACTGCGAGGACTTCTGTCGTGACTTCGATTCGGTCTTGGTGGTTATACTGACTAGAGTTACCGGCTACAATTTAGCTTCGTCAATATGAGGAAGTTCGGACTTGCATCCCCTCCCTCCTCCGAGATCCCTGCATAGAGCAATCTTTTCGTTGCTACAAACGCCCAAAATCGTAAATTAGAGTAGTGATGAGGATGGAAAGCTCACAACATCTTCTGCAGCCTTGTATGTCGATTTTTAGCTCTATAGAAATGGAACTGATGTACGAGTTGGTGCTTTTGAGGAGAAACTATGTTCTCGTTCTAGCTTTGAAAAAATAATTTGGTGGTTTTCTCTCGAGAAAGCCATTTTAGAACAGAATTGATATGAGCATTTTTAGAAGCGAGAATGAAGTGTAGACCTAACCTGGACTGCGGTCGCCGTCATACGCAAATCCAAATGAAAACGCGATTATTGAGACAGCAATGATCAGTGTTAGGGACTCCATTGTCACCTCAATCAACCTACAACCATAATTAGTTCTACCAAAACGTGGTTAAACAAATAGCATTTTTATCTGACAGAGTTATAATTGAATAAAATAAAAACGCAACGATAACGACAACATCATTCTTTCAAGGATCTGAAAATACGTTTTATTCAACTTATTCTGGCGTTGAGCAGCTTCAGCGCATTCCTCCGATATTGCAACATATCAGCACGCCCCCAGAGGAGGGTCCGTTCCAGAACTATGTCCAAAGATTATACATTTGCATAGGGAAACCAGTTAAGGATGGACCATTTTATGATTTGCCTCCTTGTGAGAAGAGTAAGAAATGAAGTCGCAAAGTACTAGAGTTCCCTCTGATCCATAAGAGTTGAATGTTAGTGTTGACAAAATTGAGCATCAAAACCACCTTTTGACACTTCGAAGAAAAGTATTTATATTCCTATGAAGATCGGTTAGATCATCATCTCGTTTTTTTTTTTTTTGGTAAAAAGTCAGAACAGATTTCATTCGGAAATCGTCGTCATCGTTAAAAAATTGTAGATCACTTCTTATGCAAGCTTTGAACTTCGTTCATTAGAAGACGGTGATCTCAATTAGATGTTAGAGGTACATTTTTGTAAGAGTCTCATGATGGTTTCAAAGCTCAATTAGTCCTTTATTGTTGACTTAATGAGAGTTCAGTGCGAGCTCAAAAACGCTGTCTCAAGGCAAAATGAAAAATAAAATACGGTAGACCGGCTCCAGTTGTTTGCAAGTCAACTTCGAGATGTTAAGAACGGAGTTGTCATACAAAAGCTGCACAGTCAGCCTTTTGAATTGCTTAACGCACTACCGCTGCTTGCATGGAGAGCCACTCTGCAAAGCGTTTTTGTTTTCCACCTGACTGAGCTCCAGCAGCAGAGGCCACTCTGAGAATCCCAGGAAATAGGGTAGGGACCCGGGTACATGGCGTAGCTGGTCGCCAGAAAGGATGGTGTGTGATCCTCGTTTTTTATTGATGCACCTAGCTCTCAGCTTTTGCAACGAGCCGCTTTGAGGGTAGTGGAAGAGATTAAGCAGAAGTAAATCATCAACAAAACGATAAGAAAGGGGCACATCAAAAAAGCTTCCGTTTGCTCTAGCCTAACGAGTTATGATATCAGTTCGATTTATGGACGAAACTGGCGTCCTTCTCGACGGAGTATGACACCATCCAATAATAAACTTTGTATGCTCAGACATAGTGTTCATAAAAGAAGTACCAATTCGTGTGTAATCAGCAGCTATTTTTTCACATGCACTGCAATCGCCAACTTTACATCTTGGGGAAATTTCATATAATTGCCGCTTTTGAAAGCGACACTGTGGAATAGTTTATGTACTAAATTGTTCATAATAGTTACAACATTGCAAGAAAAACAGATGATAGTGAGAAGAATGTGAGAAACTATGACAAGCACGAAATTTGAAGAGGTTTCGTGGTATGTACAGGTTCACAAAAGCATCTCTGTGCTCATAGAATGTAAACGCTATAAGCAAATTGAGTCGATTATTAACCAGAGGTCGAACAGTCAATTGTTCCGGAACATTCACTGAATTCACGTAGAACTTCGAAAACTTTAGATCCTAGAAACTTCATTCTCTGTTAGCCTTTCAGTGAATATGAGTGCATATGTAAATACAGTAAGACGACTAATGTCGCAAATCAGTGAGGACTCTATCAAGCATGCTTTTGATGTAGGGGTGGATTGCACTAAAATGTCATAAGTCAATTAACCAATGCATCTAGAAAATTGGCATATCACTAAAATAAATGAGAAGCTAGACGCGTGAGAAATCTATATCACGTGGGAATGAGACCTAACCTATTGCAAAGACAAAAATATCCACGACGATTTATCACCTTCATATTAACTTTACATCAATATGATCAAAATTGAAGCGAAATCACTGGATAAAAGCTGGCTAATAACGGCCCTAATACTGAGAAGCAATTGATGTTAACAACATTAAGTCTGTTGTTATATACCAAGACAAGAAGACGTCACTTAGGATGGGCCAAATTTAGCACAGATCGCGTTCCGGAAGTTTATTCGCTATTCTGTCGTTTTCCCGTCGTTCAGGACAACAATCACTTGATTGAACTCATCTCATCTTCTCATCATCGCTATATTTAAGTGGCTAAACACTAACAACAGCAGACTAATTGTACATGTAACCTCGAGTTTATAAAGAAAGAAAAAATCACCTCTGAGAAACGTGTCAAGCGTTCAACTCTGTTAGACATCCTAAACGTGAATGAATGCATTTTTTGCTTCAAAAATGAATAGTTACTTGACCTGTTATAGAATTAGCCCAATGTTTATATCCTTTCACGGAAACCTGATGCCACTTGGCTAATACTGGAAGTGTGGGTTGATTAGCTAGCATAGGAGGCGAGATCGGACCAAAAAAACGGTGCTTGCTTCCCGTATCTCCAAATACTGTGTAAAATTACACGCTTCGTTCACTGAAGGTTATGCTCAGATATACAAAGCGGATTACTCAGCAACGTTAAGAATTTTAATACCTCCATATACCTTGCGACACCCTAATATATATATATATATATATATATATATATATATATATATATATATATATACGTGCATATACACATATATCCACACATATGTGCATACCTACATATCCACACATATAGGTATGCAGACGCTTATATATGCGTATATATATATATATATATATATATACATTTATATATATATATAAACATATACGCATATTGTATATACAAGTGACACTCTTTGGCTTACTAGGGTACCGACATATTTTCACCATGAGCTAAGCAAACCTTTGTGTATAAGAGGGAACTCTCTTTCCAGGGCGCTAGTATTAAACTCTCGAAACCACGGTAGAATTCAAATATATGAAATAATTATCGTTGTTCCATTCCAAGAAATTCCAATAACGTGAGTTGTTTTGAGAGAACATAAGCTGTGAAGCAAAACGTTGTTAATTTATTGAAAGTGGAAGGTTACAATTCGCACTGTTGAGTTTGTGCCTTCTTGTTCATACTCATACTAATATATCACATAACTGAAAATATAAATGCTTCGATGATCCATGGCAATCGTAGTCCTGGTCATTATCAATAGTATAGTCTGAGGAAAAGCTCAGACAAAACCATTATAGAATGACAAATAGAACAATATGCGAATCTGGAAGCGTTCTAAAATACCGAAACCCAAAAAAAAAAGAAAAAATCACAGAGATCACGCACACACATTCGGTTGTTCAGTATAATTCAGTTCGATTTTGTGATGTAAAAGTTTCAGACGTTTTTTTTTTCTCTTTATCAAACGCAACGCTTAATTCTTTTAGTGAATAAAAAATACTCTCTACTTCATGACAATTCAATGAAAATTTATGGCAATCATGGAATTCATTTCCAATTTTATTACACAATTTCTTGGCAGCATGAAGCAGAAAATAATTATCACAGTTCACAATTCTGAACTTACTGAGAAATCCATTAGACTATTATATTTCATGCCCCAAATTTTTAGCTATTTAGTAAACAATTTGCCTCCGTTTATCTCAAAATACCCTTCCCACCAACCAAAATCCTTGACGCCCACATTACCCCCAAATCTTCGTGATTAATGACTTTGCCCAGTTTTTATCTCCATAACCAAAATTGTTGAACCCATCATCTTATTCTTTGTTTACGACATTTCGCACTACAAACACTTATATTCCTCTCGCGTAAAAAACTACCCACATTCAATGTTGCGTCCAAAAGGAAAGGTTGGTATTATGCTATGAAGAACTCGAATATACTGATGTTGGATAAGACATATCAAAATGATGACTGGGAAATAAATTAAACTTCAAAATGACAGTAACATCAACTCGAGCAGAAGAAAGGAAACGCCTGAGGCTTTTCTTCTAGATAGATTGACATGATTATAGTGAACAACCACATTGCACTATAGATCTTCAGAAGAAGTGACAGCATTTCTAAGTTCAGATGGCTCCAGTGGCTTCATGTGTGGCAGATCCAGGCTCTATCTTCTCGTTTTCTTCACTCTGAAAAACTTGAGGATCTGTCGTGCCCTTTTAACATGCATTATTCATCACGACACCAGCCGCGAAGGAAAACTAAAACCATTGTAAGGCACTCTTTATTTTCATCTACACACGCCACTTTTGTGAATTCACATTCTCATTTTTCAACCCGCTTTGAAGAAGACGAAGAAGTCGAATTGAAATCTGAACAAGTTTTTCTCTACAAATAGATCGCAAAGCGACTAGTTTTGGTGCTGCCAAGTGCGTTCTCACGTAGCAGATAATGGCGTGAAAGCAGACCAAAAGCGACTGTTCATTTACATGAGGCACTAATTATATAGTATAACCTCAAATGTCCTTCCAGAATGTCAGAATGACACATATGTGACTAATAATATGCAAAGGAGCATTAATTTGCTTGCTCGGTCTTTCATTTTTTAGAAGAAAAACCACCGCTCGAAACGCACGATAGCAAGGAAGCGGATACCGTTTGTGTACTCATCAATACAATTTTCGCCATGAATATCGACTGCTTCAAACAGATAGTAAAGTAATAGTACGTTCACAGTTTAACATCTACTATTGCACCCATAAGAATCTACACCCACACACCCACTATCAAGCTGGGACAAAGAAGAGGTCCTTGGAGACTTCCCGGTTCCTTTCCATTATTCGGGAACAGGTGAACAGCGATCCCTTTCGCTGGACAGACTATTCACTGCACTTTTAGTAATCACTAGACAACTTAAAACTTTGGCTATTGCACTACATAACCTTTTTTATGTTCAAAATGCCTGTTATAAAGATCTGTCCTCTGAAGCTATGGAGAACTACTCAATAGCGTAAGTTTTCACGATTCCTATGCTGTTAGTTTTCGGAAAACTTAATTCACCGCAGTTTAGAAAGAAAAACAAGATTGAGTTCCATATACGCGGGCATTTGTTATTCGCCTAGTGTGTAAGCTGATGAAGCGAGGAGGAGGCTAGTCCGTTCGACTGCGCTGGCGCGTTACACATGTGGATTGCAATTTTTGTTATTTAATTCGAGATTTTTTATTCGCCTTGTAAAAACTGCAGATACAACGCATGGCTCTGATACTATAAGATTTCCTTTACACGTTAAATGCTTCTCGTGCTTCCAGCAAAGTCACAGAAAAAGCGCACAGTCGGTGTAAAACATAATTTTATTTTGAATGCTACAGCGTTAAAAAAAGGCCTTTTCAAAATGGCCACGTAAAGCCGTAGTTAAAGATTTATACTTTCCAATGATTATTAACACCCTCAAGAAAAATTTTCGTTCAACGAAAGAGGTCGTTTCCTCATTGTTCCCTGAAAATGGAAACAATCCATCTCCCTTTCAAGGTCGGCAAACTCTCTCATTGTTGATAAGACGCACAGTGCACATAAAAAATAATGCCATACTTATCGCTAGCTATTTTCAACACAATGGTTCCGCTTTTCGTACGTTACCTATAAAATTAAATTCCCATTCAACGACCTGCGGGATCATCCTGCATAAAAAAGAACATTTGCGTGTCATTGTCAACTATCATCACCCACAACCTTTACACCATGAGCTTTCAAAATATTCTCAAGATACTGATTGAAGAAAAGTCATATCAGCAAACATGATTTCGAAAAAGTCTGATTACAATGAATCATATCCACTTGAAAATGAAACCCACAAGCTATATTAGGAACACAAAAGACAAAAGATCCAAAGTTCATAATCCAAGGAGGACCAGGAGGTGCCTGTTTTTCAACGGGATAAAAGACACATAGACATCGCCCAATCCGCCTGCTGTTCTTCAACTACAATCTCTTAATTCGCTTTCAATCAAGTTGACCTCACTAAGGTGAACAAAACAGTCTGCGAAGGAGAGCTATGCGAGACGGCAGGTTACTGAGAAGAACTGAGTACAAGAACTCATATTCACTCAATAACGAGATACATGGAGCATCATGAAAGTGTACCCACTGCTTCGTCTCACTCTCACCAACTATAAAACAGTGTTTGACTCATTTCAAGCAAAGAACTTCACAGAAGTATTGAACAACCAGAGCAACCCAACTCTGTTAACTCCACGTTTTCCGCAAAAAAAAATTGCATGGCCTCACTTTGTGATGCAAAGACATATTCTATAGAGCCTAAAGAGATGTTAAATTGAGGAATTAAAATGGAATACTAAAAGGCACAGACGTGAAAAATGCTTCTTTTCCGTTAAACGACATGGGACCGAAAGTAGATCCTTTTCGCTGGCCAGAAACTTTCCATTAGAGTGTTGGTAATCATTCGCAAGCCTAAATCCCTGGCTAGCGCCATACGTTGCCATTTTCGAAAAGACTCTTTTATAACGCTGTGAAGCTCAAAATAAAATTACGTTTCACAATGGCCGCGAAACTCAACTATTACTTCGCTAGAAGCACGAAAAGCATATGAACGTATTGGGGAAATTATTTAGTAGCAGAGTCAGACGTTCGATCTGGACTTTTTTTTGCGAAGGGGGGAAACAATTTCTGACCAAATAACAAAAATCGCATCTTACTTAGGCGCGATCGATCGAATGGTCGTAGAGATTCCCCCCTCCCCCCCACGCCGCCTCGGCCCGCATCACGTGGACTGGCCAAAGAACACTTGCTCGCGTATATGAATCAATCTTATTTTCCCTGCTACACTGCGCATGAACGGTCTTTCCAGAAAATAAGCAAAGCGTTGAAATTTTGAATCCTACGCCATTGAATGATTATTAATAGTCCAAAGAAAGGACTTGTCTTCCGAGAAAAACGTGTGTGTGAAACACAGATTTTTCCTTTCGTTGAAGCGCTATGAAGAGCCCTTTTCAAAAAAAGCGGCCACTTACGGCGCTAGCTGGAGCTTTGAGCTTTCGAATGGTTACTAACACTCTGATGAAAAGTTCTTGACCAACAAAAGGGATCGATTTTTGATCCCGTGTCGTCAAACGGAAAAGTACTTGAAAAATAAATGATTCCACTGAAATGTGCACGAAATTTGGTACAAGCTCAAAAGGATGTCTGTACTTTATCACACGGTCTGTTTGGAAGTCCTCACAACGAAGGTCCGAGATCATTAACAATACAAGGAGAATCATTGAAGGAAATAATTTGCAATGCTACCCTCATCGACGTAACTGTTCGTGGAAAGGTGACTGAGGTATACAGTAGCACAGATCCGCTGATTTGTACATGTTCACCAATGCTAATAGTCCAGTTACACTACACCTTTCCTTTAGACTTTGAATCACAAGCAAAACAATTCAATTCTCAGCCATCAATTCAGAAAATTCGTTAGTAAGCGAAATTAACTTCGATGAAAGCTTGGATATGCTTTTCTTGTGAAAATCAAAGGCTAAATCTCCAACAAATCACTTTTAAAGGCACTTAACTACACACTATCTTAGAAAAGAAGCTAATTTTCGAAATTAGCGACGTGAAGATTTGGAATATGAGCGAGGAGTATGCTGCTACCTAATGTCATACTCCTCCATTATACGCATTCGAGGAGTAATGTTTCTTTGACTGTTCAGTGAGGTCAAAAATCTAAGCGGAAATTCGGCAAGTACCTGTTTCAGAGTTTCGTCAACTACGTCCTGTTTAATTGCTTCATTTGTTTCGTCCTCAATATCGTCCTCCCAAGCTATAGTCTCCATATGCTTCGTTCTATTCAGGCGCTCATTGAGATCACGTAAGGCTTTTTGCCTGAGAACGACTCGTCATAACTATTTTAAAATGAAAAAATTGCTTGTTTCATTGCTGTCAATGCGACTGAATTCTACGTTTGGTGGTACATTTTCTAATGAAGCAATGGGAGTGCTTGGCTAGATGAGTTATGAAAATCTGATCGTTCCAAGAAGGCAAATCGCCCAAAAGTCATTTGTTGAGACGAATTACTTTACAGAAACTTTGTGTTTTTGCCTACCAAAAAAACTTCGAACTATGCCGACAGAAAATTGGATATAGAAATAGATTAGAGGTTTTGGGAAAGCAGTATTTTGAGTGGTAGCTGTTTCAGTAACAATATCGATATAAAGACCTTCCAACATATTTTTGTGACATTTAACGGTACGGTTACTACAAATAGAGTTGAATTCATCCAACCTCCTTCTTTCAGCATCACGCGTTGTGCTGTCAAATCCACGTAAACCTATTTCCACGTTTTGCAGAGAGCTGAGGTCTACGTGCCGTACCTGATGTCGCTTTATTATATTAACAGAAAAAAAGGAAGTAAACCTATTTAAAAAGTTTAGTAAAAGCCTAGTATTGAGAAATACATAGAAATGAATAATTTAGAACTATTCGCAGCAAAAAATGATATAAACTTATGAGAATAAGTACACTACTATACGACTACAAAACAAAAATCCATTCTGAACTCAATCCTTAAGCACGTGCGGATACTCCGCAATACATCTAACCTCTAGAAACATTAACTCACAAATCAGTGAGTGACCATCAAACTCACCGATCTCTTGCAAACCCCGAGTTTCGCAAGACTTCTGAAGCAAACGCGTCCCACAATAGAGCAACATGGCTGAATGACTCGTGGAAACAAACTGGAACAAACACCTCAAAGTAATTTTATGATTAAGTGTCAGTATCTTGATGTATCCAGAACGACGTATATCTTCAAAGCTACGCGGTTCTTTAAAACCCTTTTTCGCTGGACAGACCTTTCTCTGTAGACTTTGAATAATCATTCATAACTTAAGGAACGGGATATCGAAACTGGACTTGGTTTCATTAACGCTTTCCTAGCGCGATTTCTCTGATTAGCGTCTTTGCCCGGCTTTTCACTAGACGTTTAGAAACCATTCATTAGCTTGAAAAATAGAGATTCTGGCAGTAGGCAAGCCTGTTTAAGATAACTTAGTGTGCTGAAGCATCAAGGAAAATACTACAGTTGGAACTACAGTTATATGTGTACATAAGCGTTCTATGTGCATCGAAAAAGTCTAAGGTGTTCACCGAAACGGAGAAATAATCTGATGAAATAACGAAATTCGCATGCCTCTCGAATAATCCCGCATGTGGCGATTTCGAATGGCCTCCCAAAAGGCGCAATATTCGTTATAGACTGGAAGTTTTCACTCCATTTCGAGAAAAATTTTAGGAAGAAATTTATTTTGATGTTTGGATACTCCATGATTTCCTTTACACACCCCATGTTTCTGGTGCAACAAATTCTAATGTGCGAAAAAACTTCGAGGGTGAAACGAAACCTCCTTACTTATTTGAAGCTCACTGTGGAAGCTTTTCTATAAACCAAATTTAGTTTCAGAATCAACGTTCTGAAACTATCGAATGAAAACCAAAAGTCCACCGAAAAGTCAAGCAAAGACACTCAAGCAAACAAAGCAATCCGAAGGTCAAACTCAATTTTATGTCCTCTGCTACGGCGCACTCAAAATGCCTTTTCACAAACTTAAGCCAGTTATCGATAATCGCCGGTCCTCAAGCTTCCATGCAATTACTGAAAGTCTGAGAGAAAAGCTCTGTCGAGGGAAAAAGGCCTCTAAATAAGCGTCTACCTCTAAAGATACAAGTCGTCCTGAATGGGAGGAGAGTAGTTAATACAACAAAAACAAACCTTTGCCAAACAAAATGTTCACTGCTGTCACCATAAAATGAATCTGACTCGTGTGGATTGAAGAAGCGCAGATACGTCCACGATATTTGCACGGCTAGTAAACATTGTAAGATAACAACCTAGATAAAAAGCATTACTTACTTAAGTGACAACAAAATCCGGGTACATCTAGATCACAAGACAGCCTTCTCTTAAGGGATTGAGGAAAACTTACGAACCGGTCTTACTACTCCCAACACTGAAAATAGTGAGCTGAGGAGAACAACCAGTAGTGGCGTATGAGTGTATTTGATTCGACCTAACGGAGTTTCCAGAAGAATGGAGTCCGGAAGGAACTGAAAGTGTGGCAATGAACGTAAAACATTGAACAACTTAGCGCAGTCTTAAATGCATTTCCAACTACTAGGACCCGTCTACATAACAACTAGTAACAGTAAAACGGCGGAACAGTAGAAAGGCAGTGTAAGACATGGTGAGAAAGGATATTAGACTACAGAGGAAGTGGAAAAGTCACAAAGGAATGTAAAAAGAAAACAGGAGGGAGAAGTGATGAATTGTAAGGTATGAAAAGACAGAAACAGAAGGAGAGGAGAGAGGAGACAGAGAAAGGAGAAAGAGAGAGAGAGAGAGGGAGGGAGAGAGAAAATGAACAAGAAGGATGAAAGGGAGAAAAGAGAAAAAAGAAATTGGGGGACTTTGAAAGAGTATAGATGACACGATTGGTTTAAAGCAAAAAAAAGTGACGAGAAGGATGTAAGATAAAGCCCCGTGAGATAGGTTATGCATTCGACCTCATCATGTATCGTTTGAGGTAATTAATGCATCAGTATACCTCACGGTGGTCTACCAATGTATCAGTCAGTGCTGCCATCCTTCCAGACAAGTCTTGTGGTACCAATCCAGCCACCCCAGAGGGATGGAAGGCCTGGTGGGCCTTGGAACACGAGATTACTCTATTGATGTGTGTGTCGCAAGGCACCTCTAATCACTGCTCCCAAATGTCAACAAAGAAGGAGTACCTTAAGAAGACGCCGTGTGAGTAAGACAAACAAAATCTATCGTCTTTCAGAGATTTATCTGATGAAAAAAACGTGGTTCGTGAAGACAACACTTTTGTGAAGGAGTCTATTAACTAAGGGAATCTTGTGGAATAAGGGAAATGAGGGAATTGAAGGAAATAGCTAAACCGTGCGTTCTGCGTTCAATTAAGATTTGATGGCAAAACAGCTAGCTGGACGACATCATAAAGATCGGCGGCGCATCTTGCTAACGTTTACAAGGATTTACGGAACAAGTCGACAGCGACAAATGGACGACCGATCTCATTCGCTGGACATAAGCTTTTTATAGGAGTGTTAGTGATCATTCGAGGCTTAGACTTTCTGGCTACGGTCCCAAGTGGCCTAGTTTTCAAAAAAATTCTTTTTGACGTTGTTACAGAAGGAAATTCCTTGTACTTCACACGCGCATATTTCTCGCCGTGTCAGAGCTTCTTATTTGGACTATTGGTAATCATTCGATAAGCGTAATGTTTGCTAATTCCAACGCTATGCTTATATCCTGAAAAGGCCGTCCATCTGATCGATGGTAGATCGATCTTGAACCAGCCAATCTTACGACATCGAGTCAGCGCCACGTGACCACCTTCCCCAGCGGCACGTAAATAGCCAATGACCACCTTGGTCGCACATGCGAATTCGACATATTTTACCCACTGCGTTGCAAAGGAAACGATCTTTTCAGGAGATAAGCACAGCGTTGGAATTAGAAACATTACGCTATCGAATGATTACTAATAGTCCAAATAAAGAGCTCTGTCCGTCCCACATTATGCGCGCCAAAGCTAGTTTTATTTTCAATTTACAGCGTCATAAGAGCGTCTTTGCAAAAACTGGCCATGTAGGGTTGTAGCCAGTGATCTAAGCTTTCAAATGATTACTAACACTCCTATGAGAAAGTTCTTGTCCAGCGAATGAGATCGGTTTTTCATTTGTCGCCTCACAATTGACAAGAACCGGATTTACATGACTATCAAAAGAGAAAAATACCAATAGCGCAATTGTGAAATACTCTAAGACAAAGAGCAAGGCCAAAGTTATATGTAGAGCAGCAGATGCCCTCTGAAGGGCTTTCCGATTCTTGGAGATTACATCTTGATGCGTCTTAAACTTCTCCTTCGCGTCAGTTTCTGGAAGAACTGACTCATTACCAGTTCTGTAGCTCTGCTCTTTACACTGAAACCAAATTACGCAGACACTCAAATGATCCTTTCCCATATGATTTTTGTAATTTACTGGAACGTTTTCATCCATTCGTAGAAAATTTCTAGACTTCACATGTCCGAATCGAAGAAGGGACTTCGTTCGATACTATTGTATTCGCTTTTTATTTTCATCTCATATTGCCGATAAACTCGCTTGTATAGGTCGTGATCTTTACTTCGCTACTACAAAGCTCTACGGAGGCTTGTTTAGAAGAAATAAAGGCTACAGGATAGAAAATGGCCGTTTTGAAGCTATCAAATAACTATTGGAAGTCTGAGGAAAAAGGCCTTGTCCCAAAAGGATGACATGGCTCCGGTAATGGAAACTGTATCGAATTCCATCACTAGATCAATTGACAAACTATCAAAACATCATCGCGATTGAGCTGTAACTCACCTGTTTAATTAAAACCAGAACAGCACAGTTTAATGGGACCATGTCAACGACATATGCCTCGTAAAGAAGCGTAGTCCTTCCAGCAAATACGTACACAAAATAAGCGATTCCACAAACGAGGAGAATTGTCAACACCTGTGGATTTTGAGGCCAATAAATAGAACAACTTAGAAAATAGGAGAGCAAAAATCAAATGTTCAGAGAAGTTCTACCTGAGTTATTGCATATATCTTCAATAAGACTCTCATTGCTGTTATTCTGTCGAACAAGATTCGTCCCAAAATGTAAACTCCATAGTGTCCAAGCAAAAATAAGCACATTGTTGCCCACAAAATGGCATGTGATGAGTCGCCACACTTCGATGGAAAATAGTTGAAATGGCAGTAGCGTTAGAAAACCATAGATGGAAGCTATCGGAGAAATAGAGAAACCTAAATACGCGACTTCGAAAATCATTACTTCCGCTACTTTTCGCTTTGAGTGTATTCTTAAGACCACGTTCAACCTTCGATAAGCCTGATAATCATTTTGAGGCCATGCATGTGGTCTGTTATAGGGGAACTTATAGAGCCGGATACACGTATTTCGGCCTTCACAGCCTTATCAGTCAGGCAGCACCCTTCGCATTCAGCCAATCCTCTCAAAGAAACGCGAAACCCTAGGAGAGTTGATAACTGACGAACATTTTACACGTGTCAATGAGTGAAAATATCACTAAATGGCAGTGTTTTACACTCACTTGCTCTTGGCTGGCATCGTTAGAAATGTCGTACCTTTCGCTTCGAGTGTTTTCTCAAAACCAAACTCAACTTTCAATATCGAGCTCCATAAGTTGCCCTATAACAGACCACATGCATGGCTCAAAAAATGATTATCAGGCATAGTGAAGGCTGAGCATGGTCTTGAGAAAACACTCGAAACGAAAGGTATGATAAATTTAACAATACCAGCTAAGAGCAACAGAGTGCAAAGCACTGCCATTCAGTGATATTTCCGCTTAATGGCACGTGTAGAATGTTCGTCGTCGCCAACTCTCTCAAAGGGTGGGTCTCCGAGAGGATTGATTAAAGACGAAGGGTACTGCCTGCATGACGAGGCTGTTATGGCCGAAACACGAGTACTGGACTTTCTTCACTATCTCAAATCAATAAATACGTCTTTCGAAGATGGACTGGTGCCTTTGGTGACGCGTACCCCAATCGATATACGACTTCTAGAGGTTTTTTGCGCTGTTCACAAATTTTTTCCCTAGATTTTCAGAGGTGATTCGACAGATCGAGAAATAACAAATTAATAGTGGACTTGCTTTCTCGAAAAAGCCTTCCCAGAGCACTGTAATCACAAAAACAACACTAGATTTCGCACACGGAGTTAAAAATGAGAATTTTGGGTAAGCACTAAAAGCATTTCAACGTGTAGATTCATCAAGGAGTACGAAAATTATACGAGAAACCTAGAAATATTTCGAAACGAAGAAGAACACCCCAATTAATCAACTAAAATCGGCCTCAGGAGAGTCGTTAATCTCAGGTGCGACCTTCAAAGGGTGAAATATAATTATGCCTTGAACAGAACGCAATCAATCTAGAACAGTTACTGCGTTGGAAAGAATTGATTCCTTATGGCTATAAATGGATAGATGAAAGCCCGATCTCACTCGCTGAAGAAGAGGTCTTCATAGAAGTGCTAGTTACCACTGAAAACTTAGACTTCTGGCTACAGCCCAATGTCGTCAATTTTCAAAAGAACCTTTCCATAACGCTGTAAAATCAGCTTAAAAACTTTGTCTCAAACGCGCATATTTCTCACCGCACAGAGCTCTTTCTTTGGACTATTGGTAATCATAGGATAGCGTAATCGTTTCTGATTCCAATGCCGTGCTTATATCCTGAAAAGACCGTTCCTCTGAAACGCAGCAGATATGATACTACCGAAGGATTACAAATAGGCCAAAGAAAAAGCCCTGTCCGGCGAGAAAAATGTACGTCTGCAACGCAAAAAACCTCCTTCTGTAGCAACGTCAAAAAGAAGCCTGCAAAACCGGCGAAGTTGGTCTATAGCCTGAAATCTCAACTTTCGAATGATTCCCAACACTCCTATGAAAAGTTCCTCTCCGCAAATGAGGCCAGTTTTTCAGCTGTCCCCTTGAAATCAGAAAGAAGCAAAAATTAAATTGTGAAGGTTGTCCGATCCATTGACAATCCCTAAGCGCTTCCCTTCGAAAAAAAGAGGGAAACATGATACTAACTTTTTCTGAGACTTGAGTTACAGAACAAAAATGATAACCCACCTATGATCCTAACGGCGAGGAGAATACGAAATGGCAAAGCATTGTTCCGTAAGACGTCCGAATGCCGTTCGAACCACAATTTGAAGGTCACTGAGGACCGTCTTCATCCAGCTTTTATGAAACAATGGATGAAATAAAACAAAAATGATAATAAAAACAACAACATAAGGAGTCTGAGCACATCAATACGAGTCAGGCTGTCAACTGGCTAACTAAAATGACACGTCTCTAAGGATACTGAGTGATATGCAGAGCGTTCAACCCTCGGCGGGAGTTGAACATGCGTTTCACCCATGCCGGAGAGACATTCTGCCACCGCACCACCTCAGGACGGTCGGCTTCTGACAGCACGATATACTATATCGAAGAAACAGTAGCAGCAGCATTCTAGCCATAGTGGTGTAGTGACAGCAGGCGCGTTCGACATGAGTAAAACATGGGTTCGCCTCCCGCCTGTGGTTCGAATTTTTGCATAAAATAGCGGTGAAAACATCTCAAATGACACGTATTTTTTCCAAAATAGCAAGCTGTAACAAAAGGATATGAACACCTTAAAGGGAATGAAATTGCGATCAAACATGTCTGCCTGTCGATTCGGAGATTTGGAATCGCGATAACGAACAATCGTTCTAAAGATTGTTCGTCACCATTAAAGGTCACCCATACGCCTTAACCCTTTGAGGACCATCGTTGACACGCACGCGGGGTCGCGCCGTCGCTTGCACGGCAGTCGCAGGTAGAGCACTGACCTGCATGTCTAGCTGTCTACCTGCCTTCCCACGAGATGCAACGTCACCACTACAGTAACTGAGCGAGATTTGACGTCGCGCGTCTTGATAAAAAACGTATCATATGGTCCTGAAGGGTTAAAGCTTCTATATTCGCTCTCAATAACGACGAAAATGCCACACCATAGAAAGGCAAAAAGAATCGATTTGATAGCAACATTAGAAAATTCATAACTACATGGTCTGTTTACAAACTCGTTTAATCAATACTGAGATCGACAATAAACTAAAAACAAAGTGTAAAGCAAACCCTTAAACCTATCTTTGATAACAAATCAACGACCAGTTGCTCTCGTGCCTATTTCAGCAAGACTAGTAAGACGGACAAAGGATAATTATGCTCATGGATTCTAGTCTCGTTATACGGACACATCTAAAAGCAGCAGGAAAGTACCCTTAGAGAGATACTCATAGAATCCTCTTCTCAAAAATCAATATGATATCGATATACAAGTTTCAGCGGCTCATCTTTGAGTTTGTTTCGACATCTTGTCAGATGAATAAATCGCATCGAGAAATCGCGACCCATCAGCTCGTCATTACAGAACAAGTCCAGTTCGTTGTAACGTGACATATTCGACCACAACGATTGCGCCAAGTACCTATAAAGCAATCTGGAAAGATTTCAAATGATTTTGAAACTTAGAACTTCGGGCGGGAGTTGGACGCGCGTTTCGCTCATCTCCCTTCCGGAGGCGCGTGATAGCCACTGCACTACCGAGTTCCTACTTTGCTATCGCTCGTTCTGCTATAGAAGATATAGGAACTGTCAACAACCGACCGTCAACAGATTCAGTCAGGCGGATCCATGCCGCCATCAAAGTCCGGTTGAGCTGACAATCTTGTATCACAAGAAGAAGGATAGCAGAAGAGGATATCCGATAGCGCAGAGGTTAGTGCACGCCCCCGCAAAGGTTGAGACGCGAGTCCAACTCTTGCACCAGGTGCAAAGTTTCGTTTGTCACTCAAGACTGCCTGAGATATAGTTTTAAGATCACTAAAAGGTTAAAAAGCGGTAAAATTGAAAGAATTTTCATAGCTCACTTGAAAGTAGTTTCAAAATAACTTCAAAAAATGCTTTAAATATTCACGAAGCGAGACTTCCGTACCATACCAGTCATCTTGGGTGGAGAAAATGACGCAGGAATTTCCCTGAGCCATCATCACCTCTGTGTAACCTTTAACATATATGTATACCTTTTCAGCGTATTAACAGTGGCCATTCCACTTAACCGTACAATTGAGCGATTTGGTGTCGGAAGATCGGGAGCACCTGGTATTAGCGATACAACAACCTGGAAAAAATTATTCCCACTTGACATTTTATGAGCGAAATACTTTATACGGATACGAAATAGACGACATTCGTAGAGAAAAAAAAAACTTGCATGTTCATCATTTCGGTGATGTGAAATTCCTGGTTCACCTTCAAAACAACGATTTGTGCCTTGTGAAGACTCATCCTAAAAAGAAGAAGAAAATCTGTTTTAACACATGGAAGCGCTACGAGCAGATAATCTAAATGGCCTATGTATTACTAGTAATTACCTTCTTCTGCGCGTCTTCATCATCCTCGTCAACATTTTCACCAGACAGTCTCTTTTTGTCTTTTAGAAAATCGAGACGTCTTTTGCGCTCAGCCTCTAGCAGACCTAAGACTATTATATCTTCGGACCAACCATTTTCTAGCCTCAGAGTGAACAATCAATGTAAGTTTGCAGATATTAATCGCCTTTTGACAAAATCAGATTCGTTCAAAAGAAATTCACGGAATTATTCAATAATGCATCTTCAAGATTTCTCAGCTTACACGAGGTCGGCAACAAGATTTGGTCGGATAACGTTTCACCGTCTTCTCTTCTCCAGAGTCGACTGATCCAGGACCGATGATCCCCACACGCTCAGTCTCACTGATGGTTCAATGTAGACGTGTCAAGTCGGATCGTCCTCAGTGAAGCATCTGCATATAAGAACCTCACCAGACAGTGGCCCTGTATACAGTATGGTCCAATCGGCTCTGAAGAAAACGAAGACGTCCAAAATGCAGCCGAATAAACGCTGATGGCAACCTCGTGTAACCTTGAGAAATTCTGAGTAAGACCTCAAACTATACTTCAATCACAGAAAACGAACATACGAATCTCAGCCACGGGTGTTCCTACAACTTTATAGAGATGTAACAAGATTGCACTTGAAGAGATAGCTAGAAAAAAAGGAAAGAAGCTACCAACCTGGAACCAATTTGTACACGATGTCTTGCATAGTTCGATCGAAAGCCACATAATGGCTCGGATGTGACTGATGGATCAGCTGCTCACAGCTCGGACAGCAATTATCCTCCTCTTCGAAATAAGTGAGAAGGCAGCTCTTACAGAACGTATGCAAGCAATCAATCACAGTAGTCGCATCTATCAAATAACCCTAAAAATATTCAAGAATCTGAGTGACATACAAAACTTTGAAGCTGAAGAGTTGAACCAGGGTCTCTCCTTGCGGGAGTATGGGAACCACTGCATTACCGCAGCTCTTGTTCTGCTGCCACTCGTTCTGGAATTGGCTGATGACAGCTCCGACAACCTTGTATATCTGAAAGGGTGGGAGCAGAACAGTAGCTGTGGTAGTACAATGGTTATCACGCGCATCCAAAAATGATGACACCCTGAATCCAAGTCCTGCCCAAAATCCAAAACTTTGTATATCACTCAACACATAGACATCTTTTCCTTCGACTGCTTTCAGCCATGATATGATGTTACAGATATATCCGATGAAGAGTGATGTGCAAAACTTCGCGTCAGGCGGGACTCGGACCCACATCTCTTTCTATCCAGCAGCGCATCAGCAGTCAGAAACCGTTGCACTAGTGACCCCTGTTTTGCGAGCACTCTTCCTACGCTACAACGCGTTTATCTGTCAGCAATCAACTGTCAACGGCTCGGCCTCGTAGTCTATATCAACACTGATCCCAGTCACGCTGACAGATGCGCTGAAGCTTAGAAAGAGTGATAACAAAACGGGGAGTCAGTAGTCCAAAGGGTTTTTGAGCACGCGCTCCCGGATAGAGTAAAGTGCGGACTTAAGTCCCGCTGATCCAAAAGCTTTGTACATCACTCTAGATCACTGGATATTGCTGAAAATTGCGATAAAATTATGAAGGGAATTCTAAATGTCCTCAGAAAGAATTGATATTCCAACCTAAGTACACTTTTAGAAGTAGAAGGTGTATTAGAAAAATATATAGGTGTTGATGGTCTTTTGGACAGACGAAGAGAGTTCTTGGACAGAGAGTCAGACGAAGAGAGTTTAGGTTTTAAAGAGACGAAGCAGAAGTGGGAAATCAACGAGACATTCATACTCTGCTACATGTTGAAAGGGTTATAGTAACATCTCTACCACGTAACACTTTTCTTCAATACGAAATATTCAGATACTTAGCGCCGTTAGTCATTATTCAAAAACAAGAGTCCACTTTTGACGAAAGGTCAAAGAAACACTTTTACATATAAAAAACCTTGCACAAACTGCATGTCAGCTGGGCGTTGATCTTCTTCAGCTGCAGCGAATAAGACTCTTTGACTTCTCGTGTCCCAGCATCAGTACCATCTTCCTTTGAAACCTACAAGACAACACGATCTTCAAACAATCTTGGGAATCTTTCTAACTAAATGATATGAAACGTTTACGGCTACAATACATGGTCTGAGAAAGAATCATTTCATATAACGGGTTGGGAGCGTGTAAGCAGAACAAAAGCCAGGCAAAGATCTCTCTCAGAAACACCCAACTAGAAACACCATTCCCTAGGATCGCTACTAGTGTCGGAAAAAAAAACCTTCAACAGTCTTTCCGTGTTTATGAGCTCTTAGGAAGTTGTCACACGAATGTCTTATGGGAAATCAGGTGCCTTCAACTTTTTCGGAGTGTTGGTAACTCAAGTGATTGTCTCCAGCGCTCATTCTTACAAAGTAGTCCTTAGTCCAAAGCAATCCCAACTTCCAAGAATTCTCTACTTTAACGATTTGGACTTTGAAAAAATCAAAAATTCAAAGAAACAAAATAACTTTCATATCTACAAAATAAGCTGCTTTTTAGGCGTGCTCCATAAAATGCTTTACGAAAATTTTTGTGGTGGGTGTATTAGGTGGAACTTGAGATTGTTATTCTGGGCGGAACATTGAATTAAGCACAATTAATCCGGCAAAGTAGAACTCAACGGGGACTACTCCGCACGGATAACATTTAGTTAGAAGCTAAAATCATATGGAAAGATACAGCTAAGGAGACAGCTCTCGGCGTTGATCAATCCCTGAGGGATGCGCCATGCATTCGACTTCAATTTCTAACTTCGTTTGAAGTGATTGAATGTATATTCTAGCCTTTACAATGAATCGCGGTGGCCTTCCGCTGAACCGAGTCATTGCTGCTTATCCTCCCAGACAAGTCTGAGACCGGTCTGGTGCCAATTTACTGACCCCGGAGGCATGGATGGCTTAATGAGTCATGAGCGCGAGATCAAACCACTGACCTCGTGTGCGACGCAGAGCACCTCTAACCACTGCGCCACATGCGCTCTATGGAAAGATAGAACCATGTAAATAAGATTACATTTGTTCCAACTGTACTTGATTGCCAGGAAAACTTCGACAACGTCAAATCAAAGTCTCTCCTCCGATGTCTACAGACCTAGATTTGAATTGTCGTTCCAAACGCAATTGTAGCACATCAATCTATCTCTTCTGTCGACCATCAACTACATCCTACGATTAGGAACACGACTCCAAGTTGCCATCCCGTTATTTCCGCCATAATCTTATACAATCAAGAAGCTTACTATCACCTGTCGTCCCGTTGATCGTCAAGTGCCGATCGGATAGCCGTGAAAAAACCCGCTTTTCCCCGTTGCGAACAGCAAAAGCAAATCAGCGAATCCCCTTCGCTGTAATGCCTCACTCGGGCAATAGCTATCTTCTTGGCTTTTCGTGGAAAAAAAACCTGGCGAACGATTCGGTTGTCCTCCTGTGATGTATTTAACATCTCAAGAAATTCAATCGGAACGGCTCTCGTACTTCGGTTGTGATTACAACGCACTACGCGTCTGGACCAGCTTATCTTCAACAAATACTCCAGGCTATCGAAGCTCAAACAAATATGTAATGGATTTGAAGCATCATACACATAATCTCTTCTAAATTTGAGAGCTTATCCTTCCCTAGCAACACCAAAAAAATGAAGCATTCTCTCTTACAACAACCAACAAATTGGGTACAATTGTTCATACTTTACACCAAGTACTGCCATGTCCTGCTTTGATCAGATTTATGGATTATGGCAGTAACAGAAGCTACTAGCCAACGGCGACTCGAAAGGAGCGAGACAACCAGAACAGTGCCAGAACTTGCATGACTCTGAAGACAGAATGAATAAAGATAGAGCTCACGGCGTCGATTAATCACTACGGATTTCGTCATGCATTTGTCTTCATCTAGCATCATCTGAAGTGACTGAATGCATATCTGGCCTTTATAATGAGTTCCCGTGGCCTACTGATGTGGAAAAACCAATATTATCCTCGCAAACAAGTCTGGTAGCAGCTCGTCACCTCCGGAGAGATGGAAGGTTACATGAGCCTTGGGTGTAAGATCGAACCAAAGACCACGCCTAAGTCGCGGGGCACCCTTCAACCGCTTTGTTATCGTATAAACATATCTTATGTGTACGCCGACGTATCCAAATAACCAAGCAACTTGAAACAATTCAAAAACCTATTTGTTCCGAACTCTGATATACTCAATACTACCTTGGATTTGATCTCGTTACATGCTCTTCCTGCCCGCTTCCTTTTCTGGCTCGGCTCGAGTTTCTTCTCTTCCTTCTCCTTGTCCTTTTTCTTCGACATTATACGTCACGTGGCACCTGTCTTTACAAGAATAAGAGTTTTGCTCAAATACATAAAATGGCAACGAAATACGAGGCGGAGCAAGCAAGCCACCGTTGCATAATATGAGTACACAAAAACACGACTGTTTTACCCACTAAAGATCAATAGAAGCACTAAATATCAATGATAGAAAACAACAAATGTAAACAAATTGACCCGTTTGCTGTTACTAAACAATATCATTCGATTCTACTTCTTCTATGATATTAGAAAAAAACGTGTGAGATTGACAAGTTCGCATCAAACAACAGAGTAACGCAACATCCGATGGGCTACAGAGTTAGCCAGTTCTTGGATTCAAACTCGCTTGACCCAGATAAACTCCAGGCAAGTAATACCTGAAAAAAAACTGATAAACTTTAAATAATGAGATATGGATTAAACTTTGAATGATATCAGCTAAAGCAGTAATGGATGGTGTCCCACGAAATATCTCTTTTTATGTACAAACTTCAAGCGAAGCGGTATCACTCTCAGAAACGAAGGTCAACGCCTCGGTGACCTCGCCTTCCTCAGACCGTTTTAATTTTATGGGAGAAGGTGAGCGGTTTATTGTCACACACTGCGAATAATTCCTCATAATCTGATAACATGTTTCAAATCTTTCATAAAGTCTATTATCGCACTAATACACGTGCTTTTGGCATTGTAGCCTCGTCAGTCACATGTATCCTTTAGGTTCAGTCAATTACTTGCAGGTAGATCTCCCCTACATAGAGGATCCGACGCCTTGTCGAAAAAAAAGTATGGCAATAATTCATAATATGTTACTTATGACTCATTGCTTATTCGCAGTGTGCGACAATCTGCCGGTGGTCTCTCTCATAAAAGTAACTTAGTGGCTCTGAGGAGCGCGAGGTCACTCAGGGGTTGGTCATCGCTTTTGATGGGGATACCAACCACCAGCAAGCTTTATAGAAGAAATAGGACAGTTCATGAGAGTTTTTATCTTTCATGTTGAAGTCTCTAGAGAGTCCGTCCTTTCAATAGATGGTGTAACTAGCGATAGAAAGCTGTATGACCCACCTCCCTTCCCGTTCGTCCTTTTCTCGCTGCTCCTGAGCTAAATGTGCTGTATTCGATAAGAATGCCAGTGCACCTTTGTGACAACGATTTGCATAATGGCCTTTCTCTCCACACTAAAATAAAGTGTAGTAAGATGGAAATCGGTAAATTCAGCCACGATTCGTCGAAGCTAACATTGGCCAAAAAAAAGCTAGAAATGTACAAGCGTAAGAGATCAGCATTACATGAAAAGTGGCCTCTTCTGCAAGAATACTAAACTCCAAAAAATGACAAAACAAAGACGAACAGAAACAAGTAACCTTGTAACATGTCACTTCTGATAGGCTCTTTTTATCAGGGAACAAAGATAGATCTACAGGTTGCACTGAAGTTGTCGTCCGATTGGTAATGGGATTGACGTCGGAAGTCTGAAAATCACAACCAGTATTATCTACAAGATATTACAACTTTCGGCAGGATTCGAACCCGCGTCTCATCCTATCTGAGGACTCGATTTAATCACTCCACTAGCGAGGCTCCTATTATGCTATCACTCTCTCTACATAATTCGTAAATAGTAAACAGAACAAGCAACGATCTGGACTCAAAGCTCACTTTCCCTTGCTGAGTTGGTAGATGTGGACAGTGTGTGGCTTTATGGCCACGTTCGTGGCAATTGTGACAAATAATCTGATGATTAAAAAGCCGTTTATTGTTCGATGCAGAGTTCTCTGGTGCCGGTAACGCGAATGATGGATGAGTGAATTTGCATTCTTTTCCTGCAAAAAGAAATCGAAGAGATCAGATAAATTAAGTAATCGAGCACTACATATAGATATTACCACTACATTGACAACCCCTTGAAATTCCGATGATTCAGAATTCCACTGCTACTAAGCAAAAATACGTGGTATACCAGAATTAGGTATAAAAAAGCGCGAGTGGCGCAATATTTAGAGGTGCTCTGCGTCGCACACATGGTCGATGGTTCGGAGGCCTCAAACCCACCAAGTCTTCCATCTCCGGGACCGGTGAATAGGTACTAGATTTGTCTAGAGAAATGGAGGTATTGACTTGATACATCGGTAGGCCACCGTGAGTCATTGTCCAGAACCAGATATACATTCAATCACCTCAAACGAGATTGAAAATTGAAGGTAAATGCATTGAGCATCCCTCAGGGATTGATCAATATCATACGTTCATCCTTATTTATTTATATCCAACTGTATTGCAGTTACGCAGAGTTCTATGACTATGATTCCCGTTAGCAAATTAATACAGCACTAGAGATGAGCAAAAAAGAAAGTGATACACTTAGCCCTATGCCTTATGGTTGGGCTTCACTTTCACCATCTTAAGCCTATGGATAGGACGTGTGCTCTTTTTCGTACAACAATATTTGGGGCTTTTCGCTGATAAATACTTCTCAACAATTCCCAAGAGCGACTGTCTATTAACCTCGGCATGCTTCAATATAATTCCTGATTTTCTTCTTTGGGCCAAACACGAGGTGTTACATTAAACTTTATTTCACAGCTGATGTTTCAGTCCACCCTCCTTCAGAGCCTGGAAAGGTCAAACTGTACGCAATCCAATCAGTCAAACACCTCCATTAACCACAAAACTACCACAACACAACCACAACACCTCCACAACAGCCTATGTGATCTCCTTCCGGTGTCCACTTGTAACATTCAGTGGAACACAAATAAAAAGCGGTGAGTATGTTGAGAGCTGATTTTGCGTTTGATGCGAATGAAATCTAGGTCTGGTGATTTTTTCTAAAGGAGTAATGGAGGTGTACGACTGATTGGATTGCGAACAATTTGACCTTTCCAGGCTCTGAAAAAGGCAAACTGCCGAAACGTCAACTGTGATATAAAGTTTAATGTGACACCTCGTATTTGGCTTAAAGAAGAAAATCAGAAATTAAATTTTTCTTTTTTGGAAAATCTTCAACAGTTATTCAACAGTTTGAGAAACGGCAATTCCAGTACTGCCCCTAATTTTCAAAAAAGCCTTCTTAGGGCGCTGTAGCTGTCAAGAGAAAACCAGATTTGACCTCCGGTGCTTGCTCCGCTGGCGTATGTGCTTGGTTTTACACCAGATTTTCAGTAGTCATTCGATAGCTTGAAAAACGGTTATTGTGACCCTGAGCTTGTTTCGTTGCCTTCACAGCGAGCAGCAGGGACGAAAAGAGTACATTTCATACCCGAAGTTTTCCTAATATATGCAGCAAAATCACGTGATCGTGTAAAGTAAACTATAGAGCATAAAAGTGATACTGAAACGTAGACATTTCTTTGAAACTAAGACAAAAATCCTACTTAGATACGAAAATCGCGCGGCGCTCGCGTCTGCGCTCAGCGATTCGAACCGCAGTTCACAATGCCTTAAAAGATATAAGTTCTCCGGTAGAATGAGATGAATATCAACAGGCAGAAACATACCTTCAGGGCAAAATCCTACCACATAATTCGGACATATGACACGTCTCCGATGGCGATGTTTACAGTATGGTCCTGTAATCGCAAAATATTATGAAAACTTTACAGAGATCTGCCAAAAGTATACATTACATGGACAAATCCTGTTAGTTCTCAAAACTGGAACGTACCATGCCGACAAAATCCTCGGTCGTACCACGGGCAATCCTTCATTTTTGTTTCAGGATCGATGTGTCCGAAAGGGACACTCGCGATTACTGCATGCCACTGAAGGAAACATCGCTATTAAACAACAATTGCAAAGAATTCTCTAGAAAATGATAAGGAGAACTGACTATATTTCGAGAAGAAGAAGCATTCTGGCATTTTTGTGAGATCATATTCATGCAAGAATTCGCACTGATCACCCTGAAACACTCAGAATAACGACGATGATTATCACAACAAATAGAATTCTACTCAATGAATAATAAAGAAAAAGTGATGAGAGGATAAAATCAATGGATTAAAGTTAGATTGAAACATGAAAATTACTGAAAGGATTAGAATAAATTGAAAAAATAAGATAAAATGGAACAACAGACGAATAAAAATAAAATAATAATAAAGGATAAGCACTAAACAAATAGTGAATAAATGAAGTCAAATCAATAATTATGTTTTGTTCAATTCTAATATGTTAGAAGAAGTAAAATAAAAGAAAAACATCAGTTAACTTCCAAAATAGCGCTATTAAAATTTACAAGTATATGGATATACAGATATACACATACATATACGTACATAAACGCACATGTACATGATACGTATATGAACATATACGTGTATATATACATGTATATGTGCACATATACACACACGTACGTATACATATCTATATACGCATATATACATGCATTTTTCATGTGAACACGTACCCATGGAAGTTGAGTGGTATGCCAAATCGCGACCGCCGTTGGGAGCCGAACCCCGGTTTCACCAATACCTGAGGTGCGTGCAACCGCTACATCACCGAGGCCACTGATCTGTTACCACTCTTTCTTCGATATATCCAATTATAGCTGTCAGCAACAAACGTTTAAAAGATTTGCTTAGTATGCAGATCTTAGTAGAGCGGTAGCCTAGGTAGCGTGGTGCCTAGCAGTCGCTCACGATGTGGATGAAAGCCGAGTTCAACCCCCGCCTGGGGTCGCACATTTTCATATCACTCACCATCTCTGTATGCACAATCAGAAATTCATAGCCATCGCTAGATAGCTGTGAAATATAGAGATTTTGTAGGTCACATAATTAAGGACTTATAGATCTTCAAACCTTTCAGGCTACAAAACTGCGTAAGAAAATCATTTATTAAAGAAATGGTACCTTCTTACAGAGGCCTCTCAACCAATGCTTACAAACAACGGCCTTATCGCCCACGATGTGCCGCAGGGGGCATACGAGATTCATTGTACAGGCCCCCTGGAGATGTTTGACACAAACACCACGTCCACTCTTGTCCATGCCAACAAACGGAGCCTAAATGTAACTAAATATACAAATATACTTTCATTTCCAATCAATTCTTCTTATTAAAGAGAATCCCAGAGCTTCTAGCAGTTGATTCGTCTTCAGCTAACGTGAGAAATTCATCTTCATCACGAATGTCGCATTGGAATTACAAGAAATTTTCCGGACGTTCATTCTGCTGATTTTTTTCTCGTGCACTTGAGTTTTCCTGGTCCTCTTCCGTTATCCGAAAACTATGAGTATCGAACCCATTCGTTGGACAAGAAATCTTCACAAGAGTGTTAGTAACCATTCGAAAACTTAATTCTTTGCAAGAACGTTTGCATCAGCCGGGATTTGAACCCAGATCATACCCTTTCGGGTGCATGTGCTAAATGTGTTTCTGACGCGAACGTTTTTGTACACCACTCTACATCATTGGGTTTATTTCAACATCATAACACCGCAATCAGCGATCAAAAAGATGATTTCGGATTGATTAAAGCTTTACCGACAGCACTGCGTCGTCGGGATTAAAACACCCTTTATGACGTTATAAATTTAAAATGAAATTATGTTCCACATGGCCAAGGGTTTTTTAAAACCCCGCCTACCTGAACAAAACTCCTTCCGTATAGTGCTGGTACTCTCTCAATAGCACAAGTCCCAAAGAACTCAAAAATGTGCTTGCTTTTCAGAAAAGCTCTTTTGATAGCGCTACAGGAGAGGTAAAACATTTGTGCTTTGCACCTATATGGAGAAAGCTTTTTTCTTAGACTATTGATAATCATTCGATAGCGTAAGTTTCGCTAAATCCAATGTTGTACTTATTTGCGGGAGAGACCGTTCCACTGCAGGGTTATGGGGGCAAATAAGATCGAGTTTCACATACTTCTGCGCATGTTTACCGGCTAATCTAGGGGCTGAGGGGCAGGCGATGGATTGATGGCCTAACGCGCTATACGTTTGGGGTGCAACTTGCAACTAAATTGGGATTTTTTTCCCGCTTCAAAAGAAATTCCAGATAAGACGATGGGTTCAGGCACGACAAAGTTTCCTCTACACGCTCATAAAATTTTGTGCGTCCAGCGTTTTAGACGGGTGATAAAAGCGAGGGAGGGCGGCGCGTGTGAAACATGGTTCTATCTTGAATGCTACAGCCTTATCAAAGGCTCTTCTCGGAAAACAGTCACATAGCGTTGTAGCTAGAAATCTAAGCTTTCGAGTGATTACTAACACTCCTCTGAAAACCTCTTGTCCACCGAAAGAGGTCATTTTTCCACTTGCTTCCGGATAACGGAATAGAACGGTCTTTTCCTTACTATCGTTCAGAGCAGCTTCTTGCGATTATTGTGACACATAACACTTATACACTTGTTTCAAGCTGGAATTATCCTGAGAGCGAAAACGACTGCTGATGGTACACAAGCATCGTTTGTGTTCAAGTGTTGCTTTGGCACGCAACGATAGTTTTGTAACATTAACAATCGCTTTCGCTCTCAGGACGATTCCATCTTGGAACAAATGTATAAGTGTTAAAAAAGGATAAAGGACAAAGCTCTTGGCGCTCATCAATCCCTGAGGGATGCGCCATGCATTCGACTTCAATCTCTAACTTCGTTTGAGGTGATTGAATGCATATCTGGCCTTCACAATGACTCGCGGTGGCCTCCCGCTGAACCTAGTCAGTGCTGCTTATCCTCCCAGACAAGTCTGAGGCCAGTCTGGTACCAATTTACCGACCCCGGAGGGTTGGATGACTTGGTGAGCCATGAGCGCGAGATCGAACCAGTGACCTCGTGTGCGACGCAGGGCACCTCTAACCACTGCGCCACATGTGCTCCTGTATAAGTGTATGCATCAAAATAACCGCAATTACCGCTCTAAACGATAAAGGAAATAAAACTCAAATGCATGGAAAATAACCCAGAAAAACAAAAATATGGAAGATTTCTTGCCAATTCAAAAGAGTACTGGTCGGCCAGGCCTCCCTGTGATCGTGAGGAGAGCCGGGCTGGGACGTTCCCTAGAGCACTCGCTACTGATTGCCGGAGTGTCGAGGGCGGTGGGGGCTCAACTGCGCGGATAGCCGCACCGAGCATCACTAGCCACTCGGCCATAGTCCCCTGACTAAACAAATAAAATTTAAATAAGGAATAAATCAGGTGAGACCTCCTTGGCACCGATCTGATGTAACAGGGCCTCTTCGACATCGGTTATTTCCGCATCGATACCACCAATGACCTCGTCCATTGTTAAGGGGATATTCAGCCGCATTGTTGGCTGCTGGAAGATCGAGATCACTTGGCGTGTAGCTATCATTTTCTGAAAAAACATCTGCTGCATGAACAATATGCAGAGACTAGAAATAACAGAAAAATGAAAAGAACCAGATAAAAATGGAGGCCAAAGAATGAGTTGCACTCATGAGAGGTCTGGAAAGAAAACTGATCGGATCTTTGGAGATCCAACTTTGTCCAGGGAAAAAAAAACATAGAAAAAATTTTTCTCATTATTCCAAGAAAAATTTCCGCTAAAAATCGAAAGGATGTCGATTCCTAAGAAAAAAAGGTGGGGGGTGAGACCAAAACAGGCTCGGCAAGCCGTCAAAGGGGACCCCCACCACCATTGTTCTCAGATTACCAATAAAGTGCTCCAGTCGAACTGCTTGGATACGGTAGTGAATTGTGCCGGGCCGCTGTGACGAAAGGCAACGGCACTTTGCTTCGACAAATGTCAGGCCTCTGTGACGAGGCGCAACGGCACGTTGCTTCGATGTCCTTGAGTTCAGGCGGGATTGAACCCGAGCCTTGCTTCTGGTACGCCGCCTCACTGACCACTACGCTACCTCGCCCCAGTAGATGCCCATACCTTTGATATCGCTTTAGGCGCCGTGTAAGTTCTCGCTCCTTTTTTCGCTCTGGTGACCGGCTGCTTTTCAGTACGCTGACCTTGTAGTCCTGTGGAATGGCATTGTCAATTTTGCCATCATTCTATTGTTCTTTATCCCGTTGGAGACGGAGAGGCCATGAGTCCTCGGTCCCGTAAGGGTTAGAAGGGTAAACAAGACCAAAAGGGGCGATTAGAATGGCGCAGTGATCGAGATATTAGCCATTGAAGAGAAGGGATACGTGATGGCACCTGGGGGACGGCACCAAGGAGACTGACGTCCTTAGGCGACGACCTGACTGCCGGTTTAGGGTTGGGGGATCGAACCAGGGCCTTGCTTCCTGATACGCTTTTAGGTACTTTGCTATCTGTCTTCGCAGTGTTTTTCTCTTTTTTTGCTGTGCTTATCCCAGTCATTTCGAGCATTCGATCGTTTTTTCGTCTTCTTCTATGACTTCGTAGGGTCCTCGCTGAGCGCGTCTCCATGTATTTCGAGGTAGCCAGGCTGTGTGGCGTTCAATAGTTCGTTGTTGACTGTCAGAGAGTGTTAGGGTGGGGTTAAGTTCATTTACGCCGCGAAGCACGCATCATAACCACTCGGCCACGGCGCACGACCCGCGTAAGTGCTCAAACTTGGGTAACTAAACTCCGAGCTTCTGCTTCATTAACCACTGAGCCACTCTACTTCTTCAATCGATCACGTGCACTGATAAATTGTTCCGTCTTCTATCGGTTTCGCGCCATTTCGTGTTTTCGCTTTATTCTTCACTCTGTCTTCAGTTTCCTCGTCTCTAGAGTCTAGTGTTGTCGTCGAAGTTCAGAGCATGATAAGTCTGGTGGATTATGGAAGTGACAGTGGAGATGAGGCCGATGAATTACCAACAGAAGTGAAACCGGTCAGTTTTCAAGATCTTGCGTTGTCCAATCTTATATAATCTCTTAAGAGCGCATGCACCTCCGTAATTGGAGGTGTTCTGCGTCGCACACAAGGTCAGTGGTGCGATCCCGCACTGACGGACCATCAAGTTTTCCATCCATCCGAGGTTCATAGATCGATACCAGACTGATCTGAGAGGATAAGCATTACTAACTTGTTACATGTGTAGGCCCCGCGAGTTATTGTAGAGGCCAAATATGCGTCCAGTTATCTCAAACGAGGCTAAAAAACCGAGATGAATGTGTGGCGCATCCCTCAGGAGTTGATCAACGCCAAGAGCTCCATCTTTCTTTCCTTATCTTTTGTATAGCCTTCTATTTCAGGTCCTAAGACCCTTGATTACTAAGACATTTCTTGGCGGAAATATTGTAGCCTTCCTGAAAATTGGTCAGAATTCTTTTATTAGCCCGCCACTTACGGTGGTATGATATTACAGTATACCCAATAATGTGAACTGCTGTGCAAAAACATTTGCGTCAACCGGGAATAAAACCCAGATGTCACTCTTTCCGCGAGCGTGTGCTAACCGTTTGCACCACAGACACTCGTTTTGCACACCACACTTTTAACGCTACAACACCTGAAAATTTTATCATTCTGCGCTGACGGAGCATTGTTTACATCAAAAAATTAGTAGCTTCTTCTATGAGTGAGCTTCTACTCAAGTTGTTATATAAGGTCATAGTCGGCTAACGTTTCGAAGCGTTTCATGTTCTTCAGAGACGATGATTCGAGTCGATCGTCCAGAGTTGGAGAAAACATATGTAGGTCATCGCTGTGAAGGGGTAATGAACGTGCGAAATGGGATTAATCTACAGCGAAGACGAAAACTTCAGCGCTAGGCTGAACGGCTGTGGATTAATTGACTCGAATCGTCGACGCTGAAGAAGACGAAACGTTTTGAAATGTTAGCCGACTCTAAACCTTATCCATTAACTCCGCGAAACGAATTATTAGGTCGTTCTATAAGTTCAAAGTAATAGAGGAATAAACATCAAATTTATTAACCAGAAGAAATTGAAATTGCATGATTTTCTCGTCGTTCAATTGCGCATTTCTTTGCGAATATTTTGGTATACTACATGCTTATATTTGCTTCAGGATGGAGCTTTCTTGGGGACAAATTCGCTTGCTACTCATGCATGAATGGTGCTTAGGAAACTGTTAGTGAAGCAGCGCGCAAGATTTATGGAGCTTGAAGCGATCATACGGGCGCAGAAAGGACGGACTAGTAAGTGGTTCACGAAGTTATAAGGTGGAGAGAACAGTCTGAAGGATCGGCGTTCAGGCCTTCCGCAGAAAGCTTCATCAGTGTTGCGCGCCGTTTCACTAGCATTTGCTCCTACTGCGCCATTCGTGCATGAGTACCGAACGAGTTTGTTCCCAAAACAGCTCCATCTCAAGGCAAGTATAAGCAAGTTGTATGCCAAAGTATTTGCACATGAAAATGCGCAATTGAACGGTACCGAGAATACACGCAGTTATGTTGCTTCTGGTTAATAAATTTGGTACTTATTTCTCTAGTGTCAAAAGTTATGGAACGTCTCGTAATAGTAATAGTGAGTAGTAAATGCTAGTAGTCTCACAAAAGAGATTCAAACGTCAGTGGTTTTTAAAAAAGTTCCATAGTGTGGGATCAGTAGACGGCATCTGTATTTAGGCGCAGAATGAAGGGTGTATACAAGAGGAAGCCGTGCCATTGATTAGGAAGTTAAAAATCAGTCTGACTTTACCATTTATTGTGAACTGGTTGGCTTCCGCGGACCCACGTGGCGGACACGGCCGCGGAAGTCAACCGTTGCAATAAGACCAACTAGTGGTGTTTAAAATAGCCATTTTTGTTATACATCATTTTTAGTCAGTTTCGACTGCTTCGACCAAAGCGACATTGGATTTTTCGTCAACAAATGGGGATCAAGAGTCAAATTTTGAGTCTTATGATGTATTAGAAGGTCGGTATTAGTTACGCCTTTGATTTTATGTTTTACAAATATGATCGAGAACTTTTCCAGGTTCGTCTCCCTTCAGTTTACCATCAGTTGTTGAATCTACTACATCAGCGTCGAATTTCAGCATTGAAGCCGATTTAGAGGAAATAGTGAAACCAAAAGATTGGGAGATTCGGCTAGGAGAGAAAGAGAGAAGACGTAGGGATAAGAAGGTAAATTTATTTGAGAATGCCCAAGTGTAGATGTTTTATTGTTCGATTACTTCTCACCTTAAACCCTAAGTCTGAAGAACCGTTCTCTAGAGATGATTCATACCTAACTTGACTGCTAGTGGTCATTGTATCTGATTAATTCTCTTTACTATTAAGTAGGGAAGGTTATTCCCCTTACCCGTTCGGGACCGTGGAGCCACGGCCGCTCCTTTTCTAACGGGGAACTCTGGACGTCTGCTCGACTTCCTCTACATCTCTAATCCACAGCGTGGACGCAAAAGCCTACCATTGTCAGACGCGTCACGGTGGGGGTTAGAGATGCGAGTAGGTGAAGCAGACCGTCCGGAGTCACCAGTTAGAGATGCAGATACGGTGGATCCACGGTTCCGAAAAAGCTAAACCTAGGTGTATTTTATACGCCATCTCTAGATTTGTAGGAAAAATACCCATGTTTTGTGGAAAATGTCTAATTATCACATTCCGAACGGTGCGCGCCTTTTTGGCCAGGCACACTGGAAGTCCATTATGTCTCACGATTCACAAGTTGCCTTTTCAGGCCAGTTTCAGGTAACTTTCTATTCTCTCTCTCCCTCCCTCCCTCCCTCCCTCCCTCCTTCTTCCTCTCTCTATCGCTCTCGCTCTCCATCTCTCTGTTTTTTTTTTGGAAGCTACATAATAGACTGATTGTTTGAAGAAACCCAGTGAGCGCCATCTTTCTTCTGGGTCCATGACAGTATAGGCCGATTTCGGTGCACATAAATATCGTGCTCAATCGAATCGAATGGGATTATTCTGTTCAAAGTGTAAGAGCACGATCTTCGTTTGAAATGCAGTAATAAGAGACGCAGTGCAACTTTTCAGTAACAGCCAGTAAAGTCTCTATATCTTGAGGCTCTGGGAGAACTGACAACCATTTGGGCTTTGCAAAGGCTTCCTCCTCCCCGTACAGGATTGGAAAAGGCGCAGTTGGCGCAGTGGTTAGAGGTGCTGTGCGTCGCACACAAGGTCGGTGATTCGATCTCGCGCTCATGGCTTCACCAAGCCATTCATTCCTGGGGTTGGTAAATTTGCAACAGACTGGTCTCAGACTTGTCTGATAGGATAAGCAGCGCTGGATTCTAAGAGAGTTGGAAGTGGGAGACATCATTGTTGAAGTCAAAAGGCGCAAAAAGCTCAATGTACTTTGTCGCCCAGCCTCTTTGGAATGTGCACACGAGCTAATTAATTTAGCTCTTGTACCTGGTAGAAAATACACAGGTGACGAGAAGTGATTTCACTCTCTTTTATCTACTTATTTGTATTACTTTTTTCGCGTCAGGCGAGATTAGAACCCGCACCTCACTCTTCCGGAATGCGTCCTCTATCCGTTACACTAAAGTTTTGCACATCACTCTACACATCAGTTTGTGGTATATATTTGTAACATCGTACCACCGTTAGAAGCGGTTAAATAAAAGAATCTGTTGATCTTCTAATACCCAATATCTGTCCAGGTATATCAGTATTTGGTCCGGATTCATTATCAAGATAGGCTACCCGGGCCAGCATTGACGGGTGGCGGCTGACAGATAGATGCACTGTAAATGTTAGAAAGAGCGATGTGCAAATGGGGTCAGTAATGTAACGGATAGAGCACGCATTACCCGGAAAGAGTGAGGTGAGGGTTCTACTCCCGCCTGAGCGAAAATGTTTTGCACATCATCTTACATCAGTGGGTATACATTGTAACATCATACACCGCTAGAAGCGGTTAAATAAAAGAATCTTGTATACTTTTTGTCTGAAGGACGTAGCGGAATGTGTGCGTTCTAAGCTTTTACACAAATATCATTCAATGTTATAGGCTAAGAAAAAAGCAAAGAAGCTGAAGCGGAAGGAACGTGAGGGAAGTTCAGTGGAGGTCGTTCCGAATGAACAAAAGAGGATCCATAAAGGTTATCGTTTTCGAGTTCATTATTTGTTCGTTGCCTCGTGGTGTGTTTAGGTTTCCTCCTTTCAGACCTCTTGTGTGCCTTTACACTGATTTGCTTTGTTACATGAGTGTCATTAATTTTACGTTTGTTGAAGCACTCTTCTTCCAGGGAAGACGAAAAATTGCTGCGTTTGGTGCTTTAAACAAGATCGTCGATGGTTGTGACAGCGATGAAGACGACACTAAGGTATGATAACATAATAGCAGGGTGATGAGCGATGTGCTTTATTCGCACCTCAGATGGCAATGCTATAAACATGCTCCTGGTTCGTCTTCCACGACTCATCAGTAGCACAGTCTTCTTGGGTTCAGCCGATCTTCTCAGGCTATTGTCTTCCATAAAGAAATCGACGCCGAATAATAAAGCACCGCAAGTCGGGTGACAGAATCCCCGACATTGTAGTGACCAGTAATCGAGCTTCTAGCTGGTAAAATGAATCATGCCTCTTCATTCGACCCCGGGAGAGTCTCGAGAAACTTCGTAAAAGAGAAAAAAAGGTGTTCGCGCTGAAACGGCCGCATCCGCCCTCGCCTCACCCCCCTCCCCCCATCCCGTAGATTGGCCAAAAAACACAGGCGGGCGTATGTGAATCAATCGTATTTTGCCTGCTGCAATGCCAGAGAAACGATCTTTTTAGAAAACAAGCACTGAGTACAGCGTTTAGTGTGGGGCGTGGGCCACTGATGAAGAGGGTGACATCTCCGATACGTACGTATGGCTCTGGCGTAACAACCTCGGTCAGGCTTTAAACATTTTCACGGCATATTGAATGTTTATAGCGAGGTTCTGAAAACAGTCGATGAGATGGATCTATACATATTTACTACCAGTCTCAACCACTATTTTGCGACAGTCATGAGGAAGGCGAAATCCTCTTGCAGCAACCGAAGTAGTTGAGATAGTTGAAGAATTTTGTGTAGGATGGATGCAGAAACGAACAAATGCGAAGGTGCTGGGATTGACATACTAAATTGTGAGTCATGTTCTAAAAGCTGACCTACCCACCAAGCGCAGGTGCATGTATCTAAGAGCGTTACTTTACCACTTTTGGTTTTTGCCGACAGCTTTAATAAACTAAATCGAAGGAAGAGTGGAGGTAGCCTCGATGGTGGCATGTGCCACCGGTTGGGTCAAATGCGGGTTCAAACCCCGCCAAAGTTGAGTTTTTTGCATAATACTTGACAACAACTTAACGTTAATAAAAACAACATTAACTATAACATGTATGACATATGACGGCCAGAGTTGCCAGTTAGAGATGCAGAAGCCGTGTGTCCACAACCCCGTAAGGGTTAGAAGATGCAAAAATTGAATAGTGTAGCGAACTAATTCAGAGTGCTAAGCCAGCCGAGTGTTCAGTCAAGCCGAGGGTATCAGGCTTATTAGCAATGCTACCCACTCCGAAAAGTGGACCGGTCGGAAATGTTTTTGATGGTGCCGCTGGAACTGTTGCAGGGTTCCTTCCTCGTACGTTGGGGAGTAACAAAAGGCCACTAACAACTTCACCCAAAGTAAGTCTTTGGAATTTTCCTCCTACCAAGAAGCTCTATTATTTCTTTGATTACCAACAGCCTTTCATCGCAGTGGGCCATCTATTTTGATTGCTCAAATTCGCTAACGTTCTTCATTTTAGACTTCACAAGCAGGCGGAGCATTGGATGACTCCGACGACGATGACGAATTAAGTTCGATTTCTTTGGTTTGTCATCTTCTCCCGAGCCAAAGATCCCCAAGGTCGGAGATGTGCCAGCCCTTGTCCGCGGCCTGGCTGACATTGCAGGACCATCACAGGGCGAGAAATATGCAAGTTTCAGGGTTGATTTAGTTCTTTCTTCAGTCATATCTGAGATACCTCGATTTCACATGTGGTGGACGCTTTTACTTTCTTCTTATAGGAAGAAAATCTTTGTAATTATCCGGAAGTTCTCCCGTCGTTAGACGACGTTTCGTCACAAGGTGTTATTACAGACGAGGTGATTTTCAAAAGAAGTAATCATTTATCTTAGCAACTGGTGCGTACCAGATTTTCTAGTTCTCAAAATACTGATCTGGTATAGAACTAAGTAAATTTTTATCGATCTTCTACGAAATAAGTAATCATTTATCTTAGAAACTGGTGCGTACCAGATTTTCTAGTTCTAAAAATACTGATCTGGTATAGAACTAAGTAAATTTTTATCGATCTTCTACGAAATAAATGCGAACGTGGACTTTTTGTGTTTCGTATGGGCAACGACAGAATTCTCTGAATTTTCGTGTATATTTTCAAAAATTCCATAAAGAAAATATGTGGTCAAGTTTGATGATGGGTAAGCTCACATCAGTTACCGCTAGAAATATGCATTGAGAGCAGAATAAAATCTCCAAAAAGTTTTCCCTCGTATCCTTGTAGTTTATTAGTTGTTATTTCTCTATCTATCCGTCTGAGTTATGACAGAATAGGAGCGTCGGTTGTGCAGTTGGTTAGCATATACCCATGGAAAGGGTGAAATGCGGGTTTGATTCCCACCTGACGTTTAAAGTTCTGCTCATCACTCAACATTATTCTATATATAGGTTTGTAACACCATATCATCGCTAGAAGTGGCGAAATAGAAAGAATTCTCACTGATTACTTATATTTATCCGTCTCTGTCTAAGTAACTTGAAATTAGGAAGCGCGCCGTCTCATCATGCAGCATGAAGCAGGACCGACGGGATCTGATCATCGAAGTTTCAACACCATTGCAGCTGATATAGTGGATATACGAGTAGACGATGTAAGTTCAGAAATATTCTCGAAAATATACATTTGTTTTGGCATGTGCCGTTTCATAAAACTCTGGATTTGGTGAGCATAGAGACTTTCCAATATTTTCCCTTTAGGCACTTGGTCCCGATGTTCGTTCAACACTACTCAAGAATCTGCACAATGCTGCTCGCGCTAAGGATGCAATGGCACCATTGCCCAAGGCAAAAAATGCGACCGATGCAACTTCGAGAAGGAAGCATCAAATCACATATCTTGCCAATCTGGTAAGAACATCCTACTGATTAATTTTGTATATTATCTGTAATGAGCGTGTGTGGTGTAGTGCTTGAGGTGCTCTGTGACATATACGTGCTCAATGGTTCCATCCCGCGCTTAGGACTTACCGGACTTTCCCTCCCTCCAGAGTCGGTAAATCGTACCACATTTATCTGGAAGGATTGCAGCACTGACTTGATACATCTGTAGGCTACCGCGAGTAATTGTCAATGCCAGATATGCACCTCTACGATGCTGACGAGGCCGAATTCTGGTGAAGTTGTCTCAAGGATTGATCATGCCAAGAGCTTTATCTTTTACAAATTACGAACAACTCGATTCAGCACTGGTGATTTTGGATAGAAATGAGCCGTTCCTTACATACCTCATATTTTTAGGCAGTTGCACGTGAGGAGGCACTTCAGCAACAGTGGGCTGAGAACAAGCAGATGAGAAGGATGGGTAGGCAAAAATATGGATTCTAACATAGACTCCAGTGGTCTACTCATTCAAAGATTTCTGCATTCCTCCTTTGCCATTATAGACACCTCTTTTTGATAGATCCTGTTACTTGTTCATCCTGACAGCAAATAAAAATATCTCTGATATTTTCCAACAGTCGCGGTTTGATTACTCCTTTCGCTACCGTGGACCCATCCCCTCTGCATCTCTAATCCCCAGCTTGAGAATGCGTTAAATGTATTATCGATTATTTCAATAGCATTGGTGTTGTTATTTTTCGCCTCAAAATAACATGATGTATACATATAACATAACTAGGAAAATAACAGCGATTAAAAATTGAATTAACACAGTGATACACGCGTATTACTTCCTCTCTGGGAGTTAGAGATGCCGAGGGCGTGGACCCAGGTCCCGAAAGAGTTAGCTAGTGCCTCCTTCAAGGGCAGACGCTAGATTGTCAGTATAATATTTATTTCACGGTGTCGAACATTTCCGTGGGTTCAACTTCATTCAGAGCTTCGAAGAATCGAAGTGATAAAGACTACTCAGTCAAAGACCTATAAGGAACAAGAACGCTGAGTGATTACAGGAGCCTATTCTCACCCATCTGAGATATATTCCAAGTTCTTTTCTATATTAATCTTACTTTCTAATTTGTTCGACCTCTCTTCACACTTTATTGATGGGATCCCAGTCTCTCTAGCATTAGAATCCCCTCCTTATATTTATCGCTTGCTTCGAGAGTCTCGTCTTCTCCATCAGTGTCATTTCATACTGGTCGGACAGATTCCCCTGAAATCACGAGAGCCGAGCTGAGGCGATTGCATAGGGCGTTCGTTGAGTGCTGTGGGGCGACCTCTCTCCCACCCCCCCCCCTTTTTTTTTGACCTCTATACACTTCGGAGAAGTCAACAGTCACGATAACGTTGGTCACTGCAAGATGAATATTGTGAGTCAATGAGCTCGTGTTTATCCGTCGAAAAACGATGGCTCCTTACTGAGATGAATGGTTCTGGAACTCACTAGTCACTAATCCAAATTTAGTTTTGTCTTCTAGAAACTACAGGAGATAACTTTATTTACACGCATACACATAAGTGTGATACATCTGTGTGAGTACAAGGTAAAAGCGACGGATATTATTTACATGTCTATTGATAGTGGGAAATATTCTACTCTTTTGCTGGCAGTTCCGTGCACTTATTTCCTCCATAAATTAGTAAAAAAAAAAAATTTGTTGAATGGAACAAACTGCATGCTGTCTCATGAGAATGAAAAGCATATTTCTGGAACTAATAATTAAACTACCACACTATGCGAAAACGACCATCTAAGACTTAATCAGAATCCTCATCGTCAGAGCTCGTTACGATTGAATCAGCAGTAATGTCAAGATCCACGCCTCTTCTATGTCGTTCTTCAAGGTCAAGTAAACGGCTTTTCTTGCGCTCACGGGCCTCCTGCTTTCTTTTTTCTCGCAAGAGTCGTCGATGTGCTACAAGTTGAAAACTGTTTGTTACACATTGAAAATACTTCTATCATTTTTGGAAAAATCTGATTATAAAAAATCATTCATTTACATTTGAATGACTTGTTGTCACATCTGTTGCACTGATTCCAGCATTTCTTCTATCAGATTTGTAAATAAAATCACTATGCTAAAAACTGAACGTTAAATGACTTGCCAGCTAGCCGTTTTTCCCTCTCTGTCGCTAATTGGAAATCCGCCGTTTTAAACTTCACCCAACGTTTATCTTTCACTTCAACCTGGTTCACTCCTACGAGAGTTCTTCCGCCTATAACTGAGCAAGTATAATTTGCATGGCAGAGACAACGCTACATGCTAGGCTCCTCTTGCGAAAACAAAAGGCACCTTTCTGATTCATTGATTTTTCGTAAATCCATTACAAGCTTACCTCCTGGTGATACCTTGTAGACAGGTCTCTCACCTAACCACTGCCGTACTGGTTTCATACGATTCCGAACTGATCTACGCACATTTGGCGTAGTTGGAGTTGATGGTACCACTGAACGTGTCAATAATATTACTGCTATCATGAGATAAATTCTGCTTGAAACGTTGTCTGAAAGGGGCAGCTCCAAAAAAATTGGCAACTATTACTGAAATACCCCCGAATGCTCTGAGACGCCAGCTAGTTCGCAACTGCTTATATGATCGTTGTCCATGTAAAGCTCAGGTGTGGATAATATACTAACGTTGAAAGCGATGACTGCATAAGTATGAGTTTAGTTTACCTAACCTCATATGAAGCGTGCGGCGAGAAATACACCGGCAAAACGGATAGCCACTCTGTAGCAAGCCTCAAGCCAGACAAAGTATCTCAGGCTCGCATAGGCCACAGACAATTGACGAGAGGAATTTTGAAGTAAAGGTCACGATGCTAGTCCATTATGAGGCGACAAGTGGAAAACCGGCCTTATTCACTGAACCTTTTTTTTTCATAGAAGTGTTAACTATCGTTCAAAAGCTTAGAGTTTTGGTTAGAGGCTCACCGGTTTTCGAAAAAGCTTTTCTTTTACTTTGCGACAGAACGAAATTCCTTGCATACAGACCCGCATATTCCTCGAAGGACAGAGCTCTTTCTTTGATCTATTAGTAATCCATTCGATAGCGTAATTTTTGCTGAATCCAACGAGCTGCTTATTGTCTGGAAAGACTATTTCTCTGTCGATCCAACGGGGAAGATAAGTTATATACATACGCAAGCAAAGCGGTTTCTGACAAATCACATGCCGGTGGGCGAGGCGGCCACGTGAACTGCTGTGTTGATACTTCTCTACACGTTTATATGCTCCAGGAAATCGATAAACATCGTGTCAGTTCACTCCTTAGCCAACGAAACGTGAGTTGGCCAAAGACCCCATTGCTGGCGTATGTGAATTCAATTTATTTTCCCTGTTGCATTCCAGAGAAAACGGTCTAAGCTTTCGAATGATCACAACACTCCTATGAAAAGCTCCTATCCAGCGAATGAGATGGGTTTTTAACTTGTCGCCTCATAATGGACAAGTACCGAGGTCACTATTCTCGCACAGGAACATGTGATATCATTGCTTGAGATTTTGGAAGCTCTGGTCAAAGACCATCAATCCAGAAATGAATCGCAAGGAGAAAGTCTCGTACCACAGGAGATATGACACAGTATATAAGATTTGTCTAGATGTGGGAGGTTCATTCGCATTTCATGTGATTTCCGCCCGGTTGGTCTCCACTTCGACAACTTAAAGGGGGCATAAAAGCGACGAATACGTTGAAGTTGCTCTGTGCTTAATGTGATTGAAATCTGAATTGGCCGATTTTTTCTAATGAACTAATAGAGGTGTTTGGTTGACTGGCTTGTGGAGAACCTAATCTCTCCAGGCCTTGAAGAAGGCAAAACCACCAAAATGTCAGCTGCTTGAATTGCTTGTATCATATCAACCTCGAGTTTTCTACAAAGAATAAGAGCGGAGTTCTACTACAGCTCGTGAAAAAAGCCATCTATCGCTTTTCTGTTTACTTTTCTAGTTTTTTAGAACCCAGCAATGTTCTTCGCAAACAACCAGGTCCTATTTCAAGAGTGATATTTAGGTTCTCATAACGTCCTTTATCCTTGTTATCGGAGCAAGACATACCGACAGTCCTTGGTTTCAACACCATGACAATATCCTTATTTTTACGTCCTCCAACGCTGATTCCAGAGGAACCGGCCTCTGCCGAAGCATTGGAGCTAGGCTCTAAAAATGACGTACAATTACATGAAACTGAAACTAGATAAGCTTGGTGAGTTGAATATTCGAGAAAAACGGACAAAATTATTAACGACACACACCGGGTGCAGTTGTTTCGACAGTTGATATACCAGAATCGACTTCCTGTTCGGATGCAAAGGCTATATGTTCGACAATTGGTGATTCACGGCCGGGAGTGTTCGTTGAAAAGACACTATCCACAAGCAATCCTGGTAAAGTCGTCATTTGTTGATGATTCTGTAACTAATTTCAATAGAAGCTCTAATGAAAACCTTCGTTTCCGCCAGAATTTGCAGACTGTTCTCTGAATTCCGCACCATCGTTGCCGCCGTCAGCTGCTCGCGCGGGTGATGTGTCTGAAAATCTTTCATAAGAGATTTCCAAGACTACATATATTTTGGGTTGTGCAATTAATGATTCCTCAAAACCAACAATAAAGAACTAGCAGCTTTCGTTGAATTTTAAAATCAATTTCAAACTAAACCTTGCAGACTAAGACGACTAGCAGCTTCTGAGAGAATATTTTCGTTTATATCCTCCACTGTTTCCTGTAAACACACGGTGAAAATCATGCAAGGTGTTGTTAGGATACCAATAGTAATATGAAATAAGTCGTAAAAAAGGGAAACAGGATGAAAAAAGATAAAGATTGTGATGAACGTACGAAAGATGTAGGAGGGAGGGCATTCTTTCCTGCCGGGATACGAGGACTCTATAAAATACACAGATTGATGTATGTTATTTGGGGAGAAATGAAGAAATGACCCTTTTTGCGAGATATGGACAAATTTGGCACCAAGAGAAAGCTTAGAAAATTTAGCACAAAGCGATATTGATATGTTGCCTGAGGGATGTCAGACATGTGTACAGGCTGATGGCGTATACAATGAATAGTGTTGTTAAGCAGTTTTAATCCTTTCTGACCAGTAAATTTGGAGCTCCTTGCTCTAGCGCCAAAATTTTTGATGAAAATCTAATATAATAGTCCGCGAGTTGACTTCAACTCTAAATTTCTTTGGCATTTATATTTCCAAATTGAATATGGGGTATCCACTTTTACAAAGGGAAGATAGCGTGTAGCACAGTAGGTGGAGGTGGCTTGCACACGCACTTATTCCACAGCTGGTTCAATTCCGTAGCCCAGGCTCGCATAGCCTTCCACACCTGCGAGATCTCTTTTCTCTATTTCATTTACTCTGAGTTTTAAGTGTAGAAACAGCAGACATTATTTGGTAATGACACCTGGTCTTGCTGGACAAGATCTCTATTATTCGATTGCTTTGTTTTTCAGATGCAATTATCAACGAAAAACGAAAATACGAACTTTATTTGATAAAATATGAAGTGTTGTAGCAACTTGTTAAGAAATACCTCACAATTCAGACTTTTCTCGTAGGTTTTTTAGGCACTTCATTATTCGCCTTCACAGGGTTTTTTCCTCACTCTGTGGATCCCAGTACTCCTAGCATTTAATTCATCTTTTCATTTTCTTCTTGGACGTCGTAGAACTGTTTGAGCTCGCCTCTTTGTGATCTTGAGGATAGTCTGGTTGTGGTATTCCATAAGGCGTTTCGTTGTTGACTACCAGAGTTTTGGAGGTGGGTTTAGTTCACACGCCGTGACAAGGATAGCAACCACTTGGCTACGGCCCATATTTCTTTTCTGATTGATGAAATTCACTCAGAGCTGGATAACTCTGTCTAAAACCGAAGGTTGACATACCCCCAGACACGGTGGCGAATGTGTAAAAATAAAAGTCTCTAGCTTCTCCCCAATTCACATGAAATGACTGAATTGAACATCAAGAAAATACACGACATCTCTGACTAATTATCTACACTTAGTGATATGTGGCTACATTTAGGGTTCGTAATATAATCGACGCCATCACCTGTTCGTCATGGGGAGGTTCAGCAGCAACTTTTGCAGGACAGAGATCATCTTTGTCGGATTCTTTCGGTTTATAATCACCTTGTCTTTTCAAAAGATTTCTTCTCATTTGCCTTGATGTATCCTAAATGCACAATTGCATAATCGCTTTATTTCTCGCAAACGGCAGAGATACCTCCGTCTCTTGAGGGAAGAGCGAACTTCGAGACAAGCCAGACTTCTGGAATCTAGTCCGAGGGCCACGCCGACTAGTACCACTGCGATCCACATTGAAACTGAACATACGGGAGTGATCTAAAGGAAAATATTTGATTTATCAAATCATTTTTCCCTAAGAAATGGACAGATACCGATCGGTTGAAATGGTGTCATAGGTTCGCCACCGCAATTGTTATTGTCTGCCCCATTAGGATGAGGAGTTATTTGTTCTTTTGGCACCTGAAATTCAGCAATTTGCGACCATCAGTCATGGTATGTTACAGTGATGCATTACTTCACAAACTCACGGATCGTTCACAAGTTCTCGAACAGCTACCACTTTGACGAGGTTGTGATAAACGCTCAACACTTTTCTGTAGAAAATGAATGACATAAACAGACGAGTGAAACTCTAGCCTTAGAGTTAAGAAGATACCCGTATGATCTCCATCCTTTCACTAGCACTCATTTGAGAGCCAGAGTGACGCGGTAACGTCTTAGCTGTGTTGAGTGGAGTGACGGAAAGACTCGAAGAGGCGATGGGCTAGAAAAAACGTCTCCTATTTTTATAGTTTACAATGTCCATTGAATTCCAGAACCATAATCCTTACCGGCCGAATCACGCGTGACGGAGTCGATGGTAGCTGCGATGGTCGCGGATCTGTCACCGGATCCACCATTGAATTGTCACTTGTCTCCACAGATGGCTGCTGACTAATGTCGGACATCTCAATCGAGATCTCCATTGCTTCTGCAAATGTCTCTACATGCATGTGAATGGAACCATGAATCTCAAAATATAGTTTCCTACGTTCCATACCGTTGAAAACATTCAAACACATTATATGTGAGGAAATCTCAAATGTAATGGAGTAGCCCCTCGCCCACCCCCCTCCCCCCCACCCCCACACACACATCTGCTATTGGCAACGATTAGAAAAAAAGGGGAAAAATATCGAGATAAAAGGTATCGCACAAGAAGAGGATATTCTGAACACATATACAAAAAAGAAGTTTAATCACTTCAACATCTTGATTACTATGTGGGCGAGGAAAGGGAAGCTCGGGAGGGAGCATCGGCAAGTGTGAGTCGTTAAAAAATCAGTTGTATCGAAGCAATAATATGTCCAGTTCCAATGATTTACACTTCTTGTACAGTTTTTCTTAACATTCTCTAAAACCTACAAGACCACAAACACTACTTCATCCATGCAATTCAATTAAAGAGAGCGTGTGGCGCAATGGTTAGATTTTTAGCGACATACATGCGAACGGTGGTTCGATTGAGCGTTCAAGGCTCACTAAGACTTCCATCACTCCTAGGTTCGCAGTTCGGTACCAGACTTGTCTCAGAGGATAGCAGCACTGATTTGATATTCGATAAACTACCGTTAGTGACTGTATCACCGCTGACGATGCTTGATGAACTCGAACGCATAGCGCGTCCCTCAAATAATGATCAGCGCTGATCTTTTTACTTTAGTTCTAGCTATACAACTTACATCCAGACCAATGGGCAATCTTTTGCGCCATTTTGGCTGCCATATAATCTCTTCTGGTCATGTAAAAAAGGAGGGAAAACGTGACGTCATATGTTGTGGACATAATTTCAATATCTTTTCGCTTCATATCATTATAGTTCCGCGACATTGTGAGCTTCAGTTGACCTCTTCTAACAGTTCGTATATAAACCTCTGCTGGATGAACCCTTTGGTGCTATTCCTACAAGTACCATTTAATTCAAACACACAATTTCGTAAAACGAAGTAGAGGATGAAGGAAAGGGCTCTCATCGCTGATCAATCCTTGAGGGAAGGCCCACGCATTCGACTTCATCAGGCATCATTAGAGGTGTTATGTGCACAATTTGAACGCCTGACCTCGTATCTGCATATTTATGGGGTTTTTTTTTCGGGGGATATTAATTTTATTCGGAACAACAATTCATCAACATGAACGCTCTTCCCAGGACTGTAAATTTCCCGCGAATTACCAGCGGCAAAAATCAACAAGTGCTCTGATTTCGTACAACTTGTCTCCTTAATCAAAAATTGCATACTTTGTGAAGTAGAGATAATCCAACAGCTTGTAAGGTGTTCATTCGGCTACAATTTGAAAACCAACAAGGATACATAAACAGACTCAATTGTGACATCACTATCTATTGTCGTTTGCTTGGCTCATGCTCTTACGCCAGTACATAAATATCAACGCTTTCAATCGACTATTTTGAGAGATAAGTCGCCTGGAAATTCAATATAATCCCATATAATTTTCTTAAGCCTTCCAGAAATCTGCTATAGGACCTCGATTGCTAGACGTACGTTCCAGCTTTCTCGTATACCTCATCAGCAGCACATGCCATTCGGCTACTCGACCCCTACTATAGGGTATCGAAGAGGCACAACGTACACTCTGCACCCCACCATCTGTCACCTATCTGTTTCAGGAGCGCTGAGATGTTTTTCTACACCAGGTCATCGATGTGACGACTCTCAAATGTACAGCGTTGAACAGATAGGTTTTGGCTTATGGTAACTTCACTTATTAAGATAAAGACCACAAATTGTGTAGATCTTTGTGATGTCAGAAAGGTGAATGTAGAGCACAAAGTGTAGAGTACATTGTGTAGATATCAGAAAGGTGAATGTAGAGCACAAAGTAAAAAATTACCTTCATTGTGCGAAGGAGTCGCTTTGACGGGTGTAGTGGCTAAGCTAACTTTCTGAAGCGACACTGAGTATAACACAGCTCATATACAAATATCCAAAAAGCAGTGCACTACCTTTTTAGGCGGAAGAGCAGCAAACAAAGTACGCCCAGGCGATCGCAATTCGAGACTCATCGTTTCCAAAATCGACGAGTTTTTCTTCTGAAAGTTACTCTACAAGCTAACTCGATATTTTTTCAGTAAGAACAGGCTGAAAACTGAGAAACATAATTCATACCGCTCTCTCTTCCCTTTGCTGTACAGTGGTTTTCGCAGTACCTTTTGATGTCTTCGTTGGAATAGCTGGCACAGCAAACACTACATCGGCAGAACTTTTAGCATTAGAAGGAGGTTCGGCCGGTGCATTTTGCTCCTCATTCAGAATGTTTGCGCTTTTTCCGCGATTGGTGGACTCTTCGACTACGTGTGTTTCATTCATCACAGGTTCCTTGACTTGTGCCTCTACCGCGGATGAAGAGCCAGACATTGCAACACTGAAAAATTGAAAAACGGAATGTATCTCGAACTTGTTTGAGTCTGCGCACTTTTCCTTATCTGGACTAGATATAAGCGACTACCGTATCGACCGCATGAACTTGCTGGGTTATGACATTAAGCAATAGTTTTCCCATAACTAGAGGAGTTGAGAGCTCAAGAATAAGAGAGAATTGGATACTTTTCGGTTATTATACACATTTTGAACCCTTTAGAAAGGATGCGTTTTCTGATTTTTCACTAAAGGTTTAAGGACCGTTCAACAGCTTGAATTCCCACAAATTCAGTCATGTACATGCTTTTTCAGAAAGACTTCAGTGCGCTGCAGCAATAGAAGAAGCCTGGACTTCACCTTCAGCGCGCATTCCTTGTCGGTTACGGTGAGTGGCTGTGTAGCGACCGCGTAAATTCGCACAGTACGTTCCACATGCGGCGTGTGATATTTAATTTTAAGTTTGAGGTTTTTTCTCCACTTTAGCAAAAATTCAAAATAATATACGATTCTGATACTTCAAGATTTCCTGTACACACTCATATGCATTCCGTGAATACGCTTAGGGTTATTAGCGTGATCATTTGGCATTGAATAATTGTACAGCTAGAGGTGAACTTATTTCAGTATTTTCTATATTGTCATCTATATATATACAACGACCATATTCATTATAGCGACTCAAATGAAATGATAGTTGATCGCTAGTTAGAACACGAGTCAATGAACTATGCTCAAAGATGTTTATTTACAAAATATAAGTTTGTAGATAACTTGTAAACAAGCGCACTGAACATCTCTTGCGCTACTACCCTCTTATTTCGATTTCCTTTCAACCATCTATCGAATAAATGTGTACATTGGAGTAAAAAAAAAACTCTCGAACTCACTGAACTAATGTGCAGTTTCCTGCGCACGCAGTCTTATGAACCAGCTCGTCTGAGCAGTATACTACACAAGAGGATTCGAATCAAAAGTACCACGCCTCTCATGACGAAAAAAAACCTTCAAAGCCGAGCTCACTGCAAAGCAAAAACTGATGTTTTCCCAAATACAAAGAGCCAAACCATATCAGGTCATATCCCAGCAATGAGAACCGATGCGTTCACGAAAAAAAAGTCGTCACTCAGGAAAAAACTCACTTCTGCGATGTTTCATGTTCTGGCTTGTTTTCCAGCCTAGTGAAAAGACTTCTTTTGTTAACGGAATTGATTTTTTTCGGAGTGACTCGCATCTTCGATAGCACATTCTCCATAGAATCATCAGCATTAGGTAGAGTCAATTCATCGGTACCAGCAACTGGAACACAACATAATTATATAGGATAGTTGCTACAATAAGATGGTCAATGTTTATGCATGAGATGAATAACCGTGACAAAAGTTTAGCTCATATTATCAGCGATAACATCAGATTTTCAATCCCAATCATATTTGAAACGCATTAAAACATGAACGACGAGGAAGAAATTGACAATAGTCTACGTTAATGCACTAAATTGCCAAAAAACCCTTTTATCTTACAAGCAGGATTTCTTTTTAAATTACCCAAAATTAAGGTTTTGAAGGTGATACTGCCGAGACGTCAGTCACAGCATTTTTAGGTACTCTGCTATTGTATTCAGTAAATACTACTGTTAACAACCTCCTAAATGCTTATTAAGGAGAGTACTAAATTATTCAATCTATATCGAAGTTGGAAGATAGTTGTGGCAGGAAAGAAATAAAGAGATTCCCGAAACCCAAGTTCTATTTCGTAAATGTTCAAGATGTACCACTCCAAGTTGTGCTAAGAAAGAAATAGATTTCCGAAATCCAACTTCTATTTTGCGATCAAAAAGTTGAAAATGTACCGCTCCACCTTGTCTTGATTGAATACGGAGGAGAAAACCACTAAAGGCAAAAGTAATCGGAACAACTGAGCGAGTGGAAACCAAAACTCATATTGACGGCCACCAATAGAAAAGTGGGCGGAATCTAGTGTTTCAAGATTATTCTACTATCATATTTACTCCGAGAACCTTGATGCCGCAATGGAACGATGTGATGCTTAATTTCGCAATAATAAAAATTAAAAAGATAATAGAGGGCTTGGCGTTGCCAAATCCCTTAACCCTCTAAGGACCATATGGTATGTTTCGTACCACGCCGCGCGACGTCAAATCTCACTCAGCTACCGTAGTGGCCGCGGCGCGTTCCGTGGGAAGGCAGACAGCCAGACAGACACGCATGCACAGACATGCAGATACTGCCTGCCTGCGACTGCCTCGCAAGCGATGACGCTACGCCGCCTGTCTATCAACGGTGGTTCTCAAAGGGTTAAGGATGTGCCATTCATTTCGCTCCTTTAGGCTACAACGAAATGACTGAATCCATATTTGGTACGCACAAGCGACTTCCGGAGTCTGCCGATGAGATGAAAAAAAATGAGTCAAACCATAAAAGTGTGCATCTAACATGCTCACACTATAGGTCTGGCTGTATGTAGGCTCGGAAGCGATCAAACGACAAGACAGTGCAGCACAACCCTACCCACTGCGCTACACGACCCGTCAGCTAAGAGAATATAAACCTTGAATTTTCAGCTTTCCAGCAATGGAACGTATCAAATTACATAGATACCTAGACAAGAGCGCATGTGCCGCAGAGCTTAGAGGTGTTCCACGACACACACGTGGTTGTCAATCGATGGTCAGTGGTTCGGTCTCGCGCTCAAGGTTCACTAAGCCTCCCATCCTTCTAAACTTAGTGAATTGGTACAAGACTTGACTGACTCGATAGATCAATGGGCCACTTCGAGTCGCTGTAAAGGACAGATATGTACTCAATCATCTTCAACAATTCTCGACGAAGACAAACACATGATCCATCCAGCGGGGATTAATCAACGCAGAGAGCTTTATCCTTCTATCCTGTATTCATAATGGGTATCTCAGCCTTTAATTTGTATCGACCATTTCAGACACCAACTATCTCATAAGTTGAAGAGCTACATTAGCATAGGGGACGGGGTATAGGAAGGATTGCCACATGTACCCATCCTAAATGATGCTGGCAAAGCCTTCGCAGTACATCAAGTGTACAACAAACAATGTTTTCCCAAGATCAACACATAGAAGCTATCCGGTGCAAAAAATCACTGGAAGCTCAATCCAGACATGAAAGCGCAAGTAACAGAAGAAAAGAGCCAGAAAACTTCACCATTTTACTATGATTGCTTGAAAACGACTCTTAAGACTAAAAAGGCTCGCAAAATAACCAGCTTACCAGGACCGGCGCCTTCTAAGGAGGAGGACTTGGTGTCCAGAGTCAAAACCTTCTCACTCATCTTCCTCGTTTCCACAGTAAAGGTTCCCTGGAACATTAGCATATAGAAGTACATTTGTGGTCGTGGTTGGAACTGGAACTACGTCTATTGATGACCCGATTGGCTCCAATAAATCACTTATCAATAAGAAGTTTTAGCAACTTTCAACGCTATAGTTCTCAGTGTAAAAACGCAAGAGGGTTCAAGACTAAGCCTAGTGATTTTGGAATGACTGCAAAAGGTTAATAAGAAAAATTGATGGACGAAACGCTCACTGGGTGAACCACATCAATCATACCTTAGAACACACTTCAGTAGATGCAGAATCGTGAGCCTTAACCACAGAAACATCAATTTCGCGCAGTGGCTCGAAAGTATGATTGACTATATTTCGAGGGGTGGAACAGCCCTCTCCGACGCGTCCTTGAGATGATCGAGCAATATTCGGCTCGAGTTCACCATCGTCCGGCACATGATCTCGTAAAACTAAACTACGAAGTCCGAAAGAACCTAACAATACTATAAAACAGATAACAAACCAAAAGTTGCATCGTTCCGCTCTGATTGTACTGATTCGGTGTCCGATGTCATCGATGAATCTTCTCCATCGGTGTATTTTTGAGGCTCGAAAATCGGACAGGAGTCTTCGAAAACATTATGGTAGCCACCAAGGGCCATTTCTTGCTAAAAATTTATACCTAAGCAGTACAAGCAGTAACCAATGAAAGCGATGTAATAATAAAAGCACCTGTGTCAACACGAAAAACACCTTACCAACTGACTTTTCCAGAATTGAGTACATGTACAATTTTAAAAGTGTTACAAGAAAGTTTATTCATCCCGCGAAAACCTGATAAAGAGCAATCCGTAAGTAAAAGGATGAAACTCTCGCCATTGATAACACTTGAAGGATGGTTATGCATTCGACTTCATCCAGCATCGTCAAAGGTGACTGAATGCAAATCTGGCTTTTCGCGACTGAGTCGTTGTGGCTTACCGAGGTTTATAGTCAGTGCTGATATCCTCCCAGACAGGCCTGGTACCAATTCACTAAGCCTGGGAGAATGGAAGGCGTGATGGGCCATATAAACGGACCATCAACGTGTTTTTTCAAGGCCATTTTGTCATACGCGCCCCTAGTCCCACAATACATCACTTTGTCACTTTATTCGACCCGTATTACAGTTTATATCCACTGCGCAGACCGCAGTCCTAGCATTCAATTCATCTCTGAGCGCCTATCGCTTGCTTGAAAATTTGTAATGTAAGAAAGGGAAGAATCAATCTCACGTCGAGCCACACCAAGTACCATTAGCCACTCGGCCACCGGTACGTTAGTCTAATAATCATATAGAAAACTGAAAAAGGAAAACATAACACGTAGCAAAAAATATTCACCTTGTCAAACTCGAGTTGGCGCTCGCGAAGCTTTTCGAGTTTTTTAGCATGGAGCTCATCAGATGAAAGCCTTCTATCTTCTCTGACAGGTGTCTTCCAAAGAGAAACGTTAGACTAAAAAGCTATCAAAAAATTGATATCAGAAAAGATAACAATACGAGACCACGTAAAAGATACTTAAGTGATATCTAAGAATGTTGAGTGACATGCAAAACATTCGACCCCAAGCGAGAGTCGAACGCATGCTTCACAATAGCGAGGGCGTACCACCACTATGCCACCGGGGTTATCGCTTTGCTACCACACTTTCTTCGATATAAACTATCGAAGCTGTTAGTAATCGACCTTTAACCCTTTGAAAATGGCAGCTGATCGATGGTGCAGCCCTAATCGTAAGTGGCACGCAATGTCACTATATAAATAGGGGTTCTTTCTCCGTCTCAAACAAACTTCTAGAACTTTTTTGTGATACCGTGATACTCCATGACTTCCTCTAACTTTCGGGACCAAATACTCATCGTCTCTGCCTCTCTAACTGGCAACCATAGACGGTCCGCTCTACCTCCTGTGCATCTCTAACCTTCAGCGTGCTGCGTCTAACAATGGCACGCTGCCAAAGATGCAGAGGAAGTGGGGCAGATCTTCCAGAATGATGATTCTGAAACAGTGCGGTTAGAGATGCGGAGGCCGCGAGTCCACAGTCCGGCGAGGATTACATGCTTAGGTGCTTTTAGTGCATTTACATATTTATTATTTTATATTGTCTCCGCATCTATATTTACATACTATATACCCATATATACCCATATATATCATACCTATATTTACAAAGAAAACTTTGAAGGTGGAACGAAATCTTCGTTCCGCTCTTACAACGCTATATGAAAGACCTTTTTTCAGAACTAAGCACTGCTTCATAATCATCGAGATCAAAGCTAATCAATGATTACTGATCCAAAAAAACCTATCTAAAAGCCCAGCCGAGCAAACAAAGAAAACCCAGTTCGAAATAGAATGTTTTTATGCTACGGCGCATCAAAGAGGTGGTTTCAAGAACGAATTACAATGTTGAAATCACCGCTTTTTAAGCTATAAATGATTATAGAACTAATAATGGATAAATTTTATCACTGAAGAGCTAAGGAAACAGTCGTGCTTTCCATGGAATGCACTGCGTCCCCAAAGGGTGGAAATTCGCAAAATCCAAGACCAACAAGCATTAAGCTGTCAGATAATTTCTTGAAGTTATCGTCAAACCAAAAACGATTGCTGATTCACATATCTTAACAAATCAAAGCGACAAGACAAGAGAAAGAGGAAGGAGGGATAAACGGGGTCTGTAAGCAGACGTCAAATCCTTCTGCAGCAGTAGTTTCACTCTGAAATTTATAACGAAAATTTCAACGCACCTTTGATCTATCAAACGATGACGATGCATTTGGACCAATGGAAGTTTTATCAACCACTGATTCAGTGAGAGTTGAGTCTTGGCTTCGAGATGCAATTTCTTGAGAAACGTCAAAGTACAGATAACGGGCTTGATTTGGGTGAATGATTCGCTGAAATTTCAACGATCGAGACTGCAGGTAGATGGAAGACACACCAAATCAAACGATCTATTGAGAAATATTCCAAAAATATCCGTGAATCAACACAAACAATCAATAAATAGAACACAAAGCTTAGAGAGCAGTTTCAACAATGATTTAGCCAACAGCAAAACGTTGATAAAAAAGCCTCTCCGGCTAATCTTTTGACTTCTTCGTCTTCTTTTGTTAATACCTTCATATTCCACTGTCTTTATGAACCTCGCTCAAAACATTCTAATCAGAAAGCATAATTTGAGCGTTTCATGAGGCTTGTTATGGCACTTATAACAAGTAAACAGATGTTTTGGCCTTCCAGTCTCCTCGGTAACACGGTGCCCTTCGGTTCAGTCAGTTCCTTGTAAGGGGATTTACACTCTACATATAAATGAATCGACGTCAAAGATGTTACACTACGCACAAAGCGAAAAAAACCACTTCACACTGGAGAGATAACAAAGCACGATACGTCCAATAATAAGATCACCAGAAATTATAGCGACTGACAATTATATGTAGAGGGTATATCCTTTTACAAGGAATTGATTGAACCGAGAGGCACCGTGCTACTGACGAGGCTGAGAGGTCGAAACACGTGTCTACCACTATATAAGCGCCATGACAGACCTCATGAATAGCTCGAAATATGTTATAAGATTACGTTTTGAGCGAGGTCTACGAAAAAAGTTGTATATAAACGCATTAACTTAGGAAGACGAAGAAATCGAAACGTTAGCCGAATAAACTATCTTTACCAACTTCATTTACAAGTAATAAAGCACTCGAAATAAAGATATTTTATGGTAAAAATACCAGCCAAAGAGCAATCGAGTGCGCAACTCTCCGTGTTAGGTGAAAATTTCGCTTGACATAGAGTGTATAACGTTCGTCTTCGATGACTCTCTATAAGGAGTGTAAGGCTCCCGAGAGAACTGACTATGTAAAGATCGAAAGACGACGGGTTCTGCCCGAATGACGGGTCTGTAGGGACGAAACACGTGTCTCGGGCTGTACAGAGCCCTTACCAGACCTCGACAAGTTGGCTCAAATAATAATGAAAATATCTTCATCAACGTTGTGCTGTTGACTTAATCGTAGATGAAACTATTAACTAACTTTTGTGTTATATTTATTGACTAATTGACTGAAATGAAAGGCACTGCGCTACTGATGAGGCTGAAAGGCAGAAGCACGTGTTACCACTGTATAAGTGCAATAGCATACCTCATTAAAGGAATAAAATATGTTATTAGATTATATTCTTCGAGTTGATCGAATAGATAGCTTTCACGAACCTTGTGGTATGTGCGTAACCATAGAAGGAACTATTATTGATTGATGATAGTAGGAAAATCAGAGTTCAAGGTACGGAAATTTGAATTAAGACCACGCTCAAATTCCAATAGATCCTTTCATTATTATTTGAGCCACCTTGTCATGTGGTCTGGTAAGGGCTCTTGTACAGCCCGATACACGTGTTTCGTCCTCACAGACTTGTCAGCCGGGCAGAACCCGCGTCTTTCGATCTTTTTATAGTCAATTCTTATAGAGAGTTATCGAAGACGAACGTTTTACACTCTATGTCAAGCGAAGTTCTCACCTAATCGGGCTGTACAAGCGCTCTTACCAGACCACGTGACAAGTTGGCTCAAATAATAATGAAAGGATCTATTGAAATTTAAGCGTGGTCCTAATAAAGCACTCGAAATAGAGGTATAATATGATAAAAATACCAGCCAACGAGCAATCGAGTGCGAAAATACTCTGTGTTAGGTGGAAATCTCGCTTGACATAGAGTGTAAAACGTTCGTCTTCGATAACTCTATGTAAGGGAGCAGAGCTCCCGAGAGAACTGACTATAAAAATATCGAGAGACGACGGGTTCAGCCCGACTGACGGGTTCAGCCCGACTGACGAGTCTGTAGGGACGAAACACGTGTATCGCGCTGTACAAGAGCCCTGACCAGAGCACATGACAAGTTGGCTTAAATAATAATGAAAGAATGTATAAGACCTGTCTTCACATTTTATTGAGCAAGGTCCCAGTACTTCCAGCATTCGATTCGTCTTGTGGATTTATCGTTTAGTCGAAGATTTAGTCCTCTTCTCATATGTCATAGATCACTGGCCAAACAGATCTTACAATCTTGAAAACAGCCAGACTGGGACATTCCTAAGGGTTTTCGTTGACCGACTGCTAGAGAGCGTTGGAAGTCTCTGGGATAAACCCCTCAGCAAACATCATTAACCCTTGGCCACCGCTCCCGTTGAAAAAAAAAGGTGCGCAGAAACACAAACAGTTTTGAGATTCAACAGTTCTTTCAATTAAACTTCTTCTAAAAATTGTATAATGTTAAAAATGTATACCAAATAATGTTGAGTGATATGGAAGATTTCGAAACGCATACGGGAATCGAACCGGTACCGCACGCTTTCCGGGGGCACGTGCTAACCAGCTGCACTACTGAGACTTCTGTTCGACTACTAGTACTGATATCTATTAGAATTATAGGAATGAATGAACCCATACCTTTCCACGTGGTGCGGGATTTCTGCTCGGTTGGTTAACCTGATTTATTAGTGCATCGAGATCCTCCATAGTGCGTCGCGGACCATTCGTTATCCAGTCCCGAATGTTATCGACGGTACGGATCCCGTCCATTTCCTGTAAAGAAAGACCTTAACCTCTTACGGACGGCAGCACAATCGATATCAACGATGGCGCTCGATTATCATTCATAAACAGAGAGTTTTTTGTATAGATCTTGCTCAAAACAATAGTAATCTGGCAACAGACAACGCGTTTAGGCTTGTTATGGGATCTGATATGGGCACTTATGCAGTGGTAGACAGGTTTTGTCTTTCGGAGCCCCACAGTAGCACAGTGTCCTTCAGTTCAGCCGATCTCCTGAGGATATACCCCTATATAAAGGAATCGACGCCGAATAATGATCACCGCAAGTCAGGTGACAAAGTCCTCGACACTGCAGTGACCAACAGCCGAGTACTTGCGCTGGGAGAATGAGTCATTCCCTGCTCTCAACCGTTTATCTAGCTGAATTCCGTGGACCCATACTGAGCGTCTCGAGAGTGTGCGAACGACTCCACCTCCCCTGCCCCAACTAGTCGCCAACTGCAGCACTACTTTTCGTTGCAAGAGCGCACGCTTATTAGTCGAAAACTCAGCTGGGCGTCTTCTAACAAAAAGTAGTACTGGAGCCGGCGACTAATCGAGGCAGAGGAGGTGGGGCCGTTCACACGCTGGTGGAAACGCTCAGTGTGGGTCCGCGGAAGTCAGTTAGTTATACATACCTCGTTCAAAACATTGATATACTAGGAGAATGATAACATGTTTGACCCTGTTATGATACCTATCGTGGGTTAAGCGCCATGATATAGCAGTTTACAGGCGCCCATAACAGACTTCTTAACAAGCTTTATCATGTTATCAGATGATCACTGTTTCAAGCGAAGTCTATATAACGATCAGAGTAGGGTATGATCCATCCTAATACCCGCAAGCACGACTGTGGCCACCGCAATGTTGGGGGATTTTGTCACCTGACTGGCGATAATCTACTATTCGGCGACGATTCCTTTATATGTAGGGCAGAAAACCTGGTCGCTACGTAAGCAGGATGAAAGATCACTTGCCGTTATCAAACGCGCAGTCGAAAGATCGATGCTAGGAGTATCCCGTATCTCGCAAATGAGAGAAAGGATCCAAAGTTCCGACCTACGTCAACGATCGAGAATCAGAGACGCCGTTCTACACGCCAGGATATCGAAAATAAGGTGGGGCGGACACGTGATGCGCTTCAACGACAACCGATGGACAAGAGCCGTTACCGACTGGATCCCTCGGGACATCAAGGGCTTTAGAGGAAGACCACCAACTCGATGGTTCGATTTCTTCACGAAAGCATAGAAGAAAGATATGATGCTCAGCGAATCCCTAGAGCGAGGAGGACCCACTGGGCTACTCTTGCACGCGATAGGGAAAAATGGAAGAGTTGCTGGTACCCGATCGAGTCACTCGACGATCAACGGGACGACAGGTGATACAGGTGATCCCCAAGGGATCGGCTGAACCGAGGAACACTGTGCTACTGAGGAGTCTGCGTGGACGAAACGGGCGTCTAGCGGCGCTGCGACTTACCAGACCTCATGAACAGTTTCAAACATATTAACATGTCATCAGAAATTTCTTCTCTGTATCGGAAAAATTTTCGGGTTGTTTGTGCCCTGATAGAACACGATTTTCTCTACAAGTTTGTGCACTGCGAAAACATAGATAAATATTAAATAATAAATAAAACTACAGATCTATAATAAATAATTAAAAGTAATGAATAAAATAACAATAATATGAATAAAATACATAAATAGTAAATAAATAATAAATAATAAAGAATGATAAACAATAAATGAAATATAAAATGTAGCGCATATATAACTCTTATGTGCGAAGAAAACTCCGAATATAAAATGTAATTTTACCGTCGCTCTGACGGAGCGCTGCAAAAACTTCTTCGAAAACCAGCATAACTTTCGAAAGTGCCGGTATTTGGGCTATCGAGTAAGTCTGATGTAGTATGGTAAAAAGCGAACTAGTGTGAAACAATTTTATTTTTTGCCGCTACAACGTACTACAAACGTCTCTATGAAAACTAAGCAGAGATCTAGATAAATTGAGAGATCAAGAGATTTGGAAAACCAAGGGATCAAGAGAGATTAAGAAACCAGGAGATTTAAAGACCAAGGGATCAAAAGATAGTAAGAGACGGAGAGAATTAGAGACCAAGGGATTAAGAGAGATGAAGAGATGCAGAGATTTAGAGACCAAGGGATCAAGAGAGATTAAGAGATCGAGAGATTTAGAGACCAAGGGACTAAGAGAGATCAAGAGATCGAAAGAGTTAGAGACCGAGGAATTAAAGGAGATTAAGAGATGAAGAGATTTAGAGACCGAGGGATTAAGAGAGATTAAGAGATGAAGAGATTTAGAGACCAAGGGATCAAGAGAGATCAAGAGATCGAAAGATTTAGAGACCAAGGGACTAAGAGAGATCAAGAGACCGAGAGAGTTAGAGACCGAGGGATTAAGAGAGATTAAGAGATGAAGAGATTCAAGCTTTTGAATGACTAGTTAAATTTTGGATAGAGTTTTGCCCAGCGAATAAACACCTTCGAATATTTGATGAACAATTAACCCTCACCGTCCGCAAAGGGTTAAGGAGACTAAAAAGCAAACAAGACAATAATAATACCTGAGGTGATTTTATACCTAGGAGGTAACGTTGGGAACGAAAATTCAAATGGGTGAATTTTCCCGCCGCGGCTACGGAGATAACTAGCAGCGGGGTGCATGAGAACTCGTACGAAAACGCGTCCTGATATGATCTAGTGAAAACTCGTACCGCAGTGTGTGACATTGTCCTCAGCCAATCAAGCTGCTTCCTCCAGTCAGCCACACCGAGTCTGGAGAAGCTGAGCTGTTGAAATGAGGAGTTTGGTCGAGTCTGTTCACTTATATATTTATTGTTGTAATCATAATCACCGCGAATAGGCAATCAGTCTCCGAGAGAGATTGTCTGATAAAGGTGAGAGATTTTCCGAATGTCACGTTTCGGGTGCTTTTGTTATTCTCAGATTCTTCACTTCGTGTTCCTCTGGATCTAATTAAAGTACACTCTCTCCGAGGTAAATCAATATACGAGGTTTTTTGGGCCCTGAAACCCTCTGCTACACCGGAAGTGAGAGAATCAATAAGCTGGACACCAAAATGATCAAAGATCATCTTGCATGTGGCTGGATTTCTCAAAATTTAACGTGTATCAACACGAAAGATCACAATAGTATGAACTCTCTCCTTTCTCAGGAGGCACTTGATCTACGGTATCGACTTGACAGAGCGGAATGAACGTCTGGACGAGTTGTCTCGTCCAGCGGCGCGGGAAAAATTTGAACTCCGCCTGCTCTGGCGATTCCTACCTCCTCCCCTAGGTGTACTGTTGATGGCTCTTCTCAGTGGAAGTTCTTTTGATATCTGTCAGATTTCTGTGGAATTCCGCGTTAAGACAAAGTTGAGACCACTTTTGAGCTCTAAGTGATATATTTCAATATGCCTGGTAATCATTTTTTGAGCCACGCATGTTAGTGGTCTATTATATGTTATATTTCAGTTATATTTTGTTTTCTTGTTTTATTTTCAGTTATTATTTTGTATGTCACATGTTATATGCATATTTTTTTCTTTTTTAGGCATTTGACATTGAACCGCCTTTATCAGTGGTATGATGTCACAGGTATACCCAGTGATGTCGAGTGATATGCAGAACCTTTGCGCCAGGCGGGATTCGAACCCGCATCTCACCCTATCCCGGAGCGCGTGCTCTAACTCGTTGCGCTACTGATGCCCGTCTTGCCATCACTTTTTTCCACTACAACGTGCCTATCTGTAGCAGCCAACCGTTAACGGTTTGGCTAGATAGTCGGTGTCGACATTGAACCCACTCACGCCGACTGATATCGGGTATCAGGTGATCAGGCAGAATTCTTTCTGGTGAACCGCCTTAAACGATGATATGATGTCACAGGTATACCCAGTGATGTCGAGTGATGTGCAAAACTTTTGCGTCAGGCGGGGTTCGAATCCGCGTTCCATCCTACCCGAGGGTGCGTGTTCCAGTGCGTTCTACCAGCAATGCCTGCACCACCTGTGTTTGACATTTTTTTCTGCATAATCAATCGAAAAATCTTATTTGACCGCCGATTGAGGTGTTCTGATGCTTAAATAAACCCAATGATGTGGAGTGGTGTGCAAAAGCGTTTGCGTCAGCCGAGATTTGAACCCGGATCTTACTCTTTCCGGGAGCATGTGCTAAACCGTTGCACATGCAAAGAGCAAGATCTGGATTCAAATCCCGGCTGACGCAAACGTTTTTTGCACACCACTCTGCATCACTGGGTTTATTTTTTACATAATGATTGAATCTCAATTATGTAATTTTTGTATTCTACGAGTTCTGCACATCACTCAATGTTATTGGATAAGACCTTGAATTGTCATGCGAGAGATGAACCTGCGTTTCATCGGACGCTGGGTTCGAACCCGGACTTCACCCTTTTCGGGAACGTGCTAACCATTGGACCTCTGGCGCTCCGTTCTGCCATCACTCGTTCTTCGGGATATAAAGCTTCGCTCATCACTTAACTTTTTTGGATTGATTTCCACTGATAGCTGCCAGAGAGACTTCGGAAGGGGGTAGAGCTCGGCACCGCGCACCGCGACGAGCATCACAGCCACTCGGCCACGGTGCCTCTACATGTATTTACATATTTGTATATCCGCATGCTCAACATTTTTTATGTTTTGCATTCTCATGTTTTTATACTTTATTTGTGTGTTTTTTCCTGTGTTTTACTACTTTTGAGACTTCATCAAGAGCGGGACAGAGGTTCAATTCCGGCCCGATGTTCAAATTTTGGGCGGTTCCTTAACATTTTTGTTTATTACGGTTTTCATTCATGAGCTTCTTACATATTTACATATCTGCATCTTTGCTATATTATGTGTACTTCCACAAATTACCCTACTCGTTAACTTTTGTATCAATGTGATTTCTCTTGTGATGTACGACTTTTAAGCCTTCGGTAAGGCTGAGACGCAGGTTCGATCCCACTCGAGCTATGAAATTTCAGTTGCCAATCATCATTCTGGGAGTTATCAGTTCTATTTGTATGTATTTTATATATTCGCCTCGTTCGGATCGATCCCTGCCTCAGGTTCTTTCTTTGCATCACCTGTATCACCTGTCATCCCATTGATCGTCGAGTGATTCGAGCGGGTGCTAGCAATACTTCCATCCTTCCTTAACGCGTGCAAGAGTAGCCCAGTGGCTCCTCCTCGCTCTAGGGATTCGCTGAGCATCATATCTTTCTTCTATAGCTTTCGTGAAGAAATCGGGCCAACGGGTCGTTGGTCTTCCTGTAGAGCGCTTGATGTCCCGAGGAATTCAGTCGGTAACGGCTCTCGTCCACCGATTCTTTACATACTCTGGTTAATTCCGGATTCACGGCTTGTATTTTTCGAAGATATTCTTTTTTTTGAATGTCTGGGTGATCTTATGGATTGCTTGGTGGTTAAATTTTCTTTGTATCTGGAAATTAGAAGTGTCGTTTAGGGAAATGTGCTTTGTTTAAGAAAACAAAGTGATTTGGTCTGTGTACTTCAAATGGTTCTAACCTTTTTCTGTTTTTTCATCGTCTTTTATTCATTGCAGATCAAAGAAAAACGCTTGACAACTTGGCTCCTAAGTTATGTACTCACCGCTACTCAACCGGTCCTCAGTCACAGCAGCTCAGTTGAACACGACATTGGAGAGCAACTCGTCGGGCCCACCAAGAAGGTAACGGCTGATCCCGTCCATATTCGAGTTGATCTTGCTTGTTTTCTTCTTCTAAATTCTCTTAGAATTCTCATTAAATTCTTCTCATTAAGATGTTTCCATTTTGTAGGCTCATAGGTGATGACCAAGCGGACGCAGCCGTGAAAACACCATCGTTTCTGTTCGGTCAAAAGAGACGATCAGTCGCTCCGGGGACCCAAACGTGTCAGTTCTTCACTAGTGTTGTTCTTTTACGTAGTTGGTTTGCACTTTTCTATGTCATGTTTATTGCCACTACGTACAAGTTGTTAATCCTTGTGAAATTTAGTTCTTAGTAGCCCATTCTCTGGTCAAAACGCACCGTCCAGTGATATTTTCGCCTCACCCGTGCCGAGCCACCTGAGAGGTGGTCTATTTCTAACTTTTTTTTTGTAAAATATTACTTTTAGCATGCTGAAACGTTGGCCATTAGGAAATATTACAGGTATTAACCCTCTCGGAACAGTGGAGCCACCTCCGCTGATCTCTAGCCCCAGCATTTAATGTATTATTGTACCATTTCAGTTGTATTATTGTTGTTATTTTCTTAATTATAACAACGTAATGTACTTGCATATAACTCGGTATAGGAGTATAACAGCAATAACACAGTTGAAATAGTGCAATAATGTACTCAATGCGTTCCACGTTCAGGGTTAGGGATACGGTGGGGCAGGGCAGACAGTCCAGCGTTGCCCCGCGAGAGATTAGAGATGCAGAGGTGGGTCCACGGTGATCAAAAGAGTCAAATGGGCCCAGGGTTTCTCATTTTCATGATTATCAATTGGTGTATAAAACTTTCGACATCAAGAAGGCGTTAAACCCGCTTTCACCCTTGCAGGGGCGTACTAAAAAGGAACAAAATAAAGAATTTATATTGATTGCTCAGTCCAACAGTTTCGAATGGTGTGCAAAACTTCCGACCAAGTGGGATTGAACCCGCGTTTCACGTAACGGGACGCTGTTACCACTATCAGTGAGGCTACCTTCGCCCGCTTCCTTAATTGAACTCACAAGTGTTTAATTGTCGAAGGATTCTCACTCCATGTATAACGCCAAGTTTTTTTTTTTTTTTTTGGTATAGATGTTAAGAAGTGGAAATGTATTGTTGATAAGCTCTATTAATTGTTCTTTTGAGGTGAATCTACTACCACTGCAAGTGGAAAGTCTGTCCATTGGTCACCTGCTTTGGTAAAAGAGCGTAACATTGCACATGAAGGTAGTCCTCGTTCAACGGTGAAAACGCCATCATCACAGACCACTGGACAGTTTACACATTCATCCAATCCCAGTCCTGGTTAGATAATGTTTGTTACTGTTCCGTCTTTCGTTATTTCAGTCTTTTTTTTTTCTACAGCACCGCCACTTCGGTCTATACGTGAGGACATAGAACCGGTTCGAAAAGCAGCACGTCGATCGATGAATACTCCTGTGCTTGACACCCCATTTTTGCCAAATGGGGCTTCGAAATCGACTACTGAAACGACTCAGACTCAGTCTCAGTCACCTGCCGATACGTGGGTGACGGTATATGGATTTCCACCCGAACAAGCAGGCAGTGTTCTCAAGCATTTTTCGCGCCATGGTGAAATAGTCAGCCATCAGGTTAGATTATTCTTTCTGCACTTGTGTTGGCCACTACTAATTACGTGGCTTTAAGGTTTTGGAAAGGGAATTTCAGTCAGCTTTATTTATTTGATCAAACTTTTTGTATGTTTAAAATATCGCCTTCTAGTTATTTAAATATTTCTTTCTCGTACAGGAGTGGGCTGACTCACTAGCATTTTTCGCCCATACGCCATTCGTGCTTGTGTAGTAAGCGAGTTTGTGCTCAAGAGAGTTCCATTTCAAAGCAAGTATATGCAAGTTTTGTATCAAAATGGGCTCTTTTTTGTGAGACAGCGATAAATGAACATTCGACCTCGTTTGCTGAGCAAGAATTCTTCAAAAGATTGTTAGTCTATTCGAAGTCTCAAATCTCTGATAGGAGCCGTACTTGCCCGGTTCTTCAATTACTTTTTCATATCGCTTGAAAATCCAAGTGAGATTATGTTTCACCCACTCCGCTCGCCTTTATTTTTATCACGCGTATAATTCGCTGAAAGTCCAAAAGGCATGTGAACGTGTAGAGAAAAATTCATAGTATTTGAGTGAATCGTTTTATCTGGAGCTTCTTTCAAGCGCAGAAAAATTCTCAGTTGAATAACAAGATCCATCTCACATGTCTAACACTACAGGCAGGCCGTCAGTCAATCGCCCTCCCCCTCTCCCTAATGCGTAGACGAGCCAGTTAGCAAGCTCGCCGAATTTGTGGAACTGCGGTGAAACGGTCTTTCGCAGAAAATAAGCACAGCATTGGAATCATTCGAACTTGCGCTGTCGAGTAATTTTTATAGTTTGAAGAAAGAGCTCTGTCCGGCAAGGTATAGAGCGCAAATCTTTTTTTCTCCTACAGCGCTATCAAAAGAGCTTTTCTAGAAAGCAAACACTTTTTTAGAGTTCTTTGAAACTTCCTGCTAACCAAGGACTGCTAGCAGTCTGAAGTAGTTTTGTCCAGCGAAATATAGGAGAGATAAAAAAAGTGCATGGTCTTGTGAAGCCTAATTTTATTTTGCATTTAACAGCATCATAAAAAAATGTTTTGAAAAACCGGCTACATACGACATGTACGTATGTACATACATGCATACATATGCATGCACATGTACATACGTTCATATATGTGTATATAAATATATACATATGTATATGTGCACATGTATACACGTACACTTATACATGTACCATATGTCCATGCATACGTATGCATATGTACATATGTGTACATGTATAATGACGTCTACGAAAAACGCAAGGGATCTTCATTACATCAGTATGCTTATTTTTGTTCCACAATAGTCCGAACATTGTCGTACTTCCGCTATCAACAGCTGAATAGACAAATTCGTTCGAGAAACACTTTGTTGGTAAACTAAGGACGATAAGAAATGCCTTTTCTTGGTTTTCCTTTCCTCCGATGACACAACTTTCGATTGAATAAAAGAGACATTGCAAAAATAGTGCCAAAAAAAACAGTTCGAAAAGAAATTGATTGAAGTGATTGCACTTTGTGGTGAATGTGCTATCAAAATTCACTTTTAGATGAGATGTGCTCGTTATATCCTTTTTGTTTCCCGTCCTTTTTTTCATATCACCTTTTTTTTTACCGCTGAGAGCCTTCTTGAAATATCTTATGTCATAGTTGACCATTTACTGGTTACATAATCTCTTTAGTGCCGATAAAAATTAGAATTTCGTTGTAAAACTGTCATTTACAAATGAAAGCACGCCCTGACTGCTGGTTGCCCGCGCCGCGTGTGAAAGTAGAAGTCAACGGCGTATCGAAGGGGATAAAATCATTCATTTGTTCGAATCCGTTATAGAAATCCTTTTTATTTCGTAATAAATTAGTTTTTCTGATTTTCATTTTTTCAGACAATTATTTCTTTGATTTATCAAGTTCCTATTATTTCTGAAAGCAATTTAGATTCCGAAACGCGGGAATTGGATGCATATACGCTATTCGTGTCCTGTGCATGCCCGACAGGCTCTTTCTCGTAATGCCACTCTCATTGATAGTGCTATGCGCATTGGTGTTGTTCCTTGCACAGAGAAGGTATGGAGTTTCCAAATTCTGAGTCTGGAACTGTGAGATACCCACAGATCCTGCTCATGCTTGTAGGATATTGTCGGTGTGGATGCTTCACGGATAGTTTCTCCTTTGTTGAACCGATCTTCCATACTGGAACAGTCACACTCTGGTGAGGTCTCGGATGAGATTCCAGCAATAACATTGCCGGGCAGCGAAAGCCAATGCACTCTTGACGACACTGCGAAGTTAGTCCATTTCTTTACTGTATTATAATTTTTGTTTTCCATGGAATCGATATTTCAAAGGCAAGTTTCAGTCGCTCAAACTTGTCAGTATCATCTAGAGCTGGTATGAGATCGTGACCGTGTATTATGATAGTCATCAAGATCCAAAGGTTTGTTATTATTCCTTACTTTCGAAGGTAAGTGATACTTTTTCAATTTTTTTTTTTTTTTTTGAGCGGCGAGAAGTATTGCATTGCAGCATATTCAACCGGTGAAACAGGATTCGATCATAGACCGACTATGGACTGCAGTTGGACTTTAGTGGACAATTTGAAATGTTATATGGGTAAAATAGGAAGTATAGTTTCTTCCTCTTTCCACACGTGAAATTTCACGATTTGTATTACTATTTACAAGTATTGTTTAGGTTGATGTTCAGTTATGTTGTATTATTCTTTTTGATTTTACTCGTTACAGATATGATCTTCTAGTTGTATTTTTCACTTACTGTCCGTTCTTTTGTATCTCTCATAGTTGCCGTATTGTTTAGACAGAGGTAAAAGACATTAAATTTTGTCAACAAATGGTACCGATGATATTGAATTCATTGGATGATGGTTGAAATTTAGTCGAACATCTTTGTTTGCTTCAATGCTTCACCAGGATTCTTTCAAACCTCTCATTCGTTTTCTCTTGCAGATTTCTTCATTCTGTACTTTTTGAGGTGTAGCTGTGTGAACATGTAGATCAACTCGCAGGCAAGGCAAACAAATTCGCAAATTGTCATAACCGAAACGCCAGACCATAAGCCGAGTTGGCCACCAAAGTCAGCAAGCATTTTAACAACCTGAACAAAGAATTTTTTATACAATCTTCAGATAGGATTCACCACTTCGCACAGGAATTAGAAAATCAACGCGTAAGATCTCGAAAGCGTTTTGGACAAATGCCACCAATTCAGATATAAATTGCTTAAAAGAAACGCTGAGTATATTGAAGAATATTTTGTGCTTGATGCGATTACTAACCGAGGGGTTTGGCTGACTGGGTTGCCTACAGCCTGATCTTTTTAGGCTCTGAGGAATGCAAACCGCCAAAACAACTCTCGATTACATTGCGTTTGTGACAACCTCGTGTTTGGCTTGCAAAGACCAAGGAATTTTTTAGAAATACCGAGCTTATTAGATAGTTCTTTTCTGTTATTCGCGAGCAAATGAAGAAACGACCTCTCTCAATGGATAAAAAGTTTTCATAGGATTGTCAGGAATCATTCGAAAGTTCAAATCTTTGACTAGAGCCGTACATGGACGGTTTCTCAAAACATTCCTTTATAACGCTATAAAATCTAGGATAAAGTTATGTTTCACGCGACCACGCGTTTTTTTCTTTTTTTTTCTCGCTCATATTTGGCTGGACAAAACTTCTTCTTTAGACTTCTAGCACTGTTTCGATAGACACAAGTCTCGAAAAACTCAAAAATTATCCTTTTGGAAAAGCTCTTTTGATAGCGCTGTAAGAGAAATAAAACATTTGTGTAAAACCTTCTCAAACAGAGCACTTCCTTTGGTCTATTGCTGATCATTCGATGGCGTAAGATTCAAGGATTCCAACGCTGTGCTTATATTCGGGAAAAAACCGTTTCTCTGCAGTGTAGCAGGGAAGATAAGATTGATTCACATACGCAATCATTCATTCTTTGGCCAGTGCTTCTGCGCTTGTAAGAAACTCCAAGTTAAACGTCTGACTCTGTACTACATCATTTTCTCTACACTTTCATGTGCTTTCGTGTTCCAGCGAAGTATTACTAATTGTACAGCCAGTAAACATAATTCATTTTGAACTTTATAGCGTTACAAAAGGGCCTTTTCAAAAACCGGCCACGCACGGTTCTAGCCAGAGATTCTAAACTTTCGAATGATTACTAATACCCTTGTGAAAAGGTCTGTACAAGCGAGTGGGGCCGAATAATTAATTGTTTCCGGATAACGGAAATAACTATAGATAGTCTGTCTGTGGAATTATTGCTTTACACAGTAATTACTGAGGCGTAGTTACAGATTCGTTGACTGTTCAGTTTACGCGGTGTGAGCCATGTCGTGTGGGAATTCCCTGGCCAAGATATCAATCATGTTCCGGGGGTTAGAGTGCATTAAAGATCGTGTCTTTTGACTGAGAGTCACAGCTTACATAGATCTGAAAGGCAAACATGATAATGACATACTCCGTAGGCCTCGGATTCCGTAAGCGTTTCGAAGTTCAGTGCCTCGTAAAATATTTCGAGCATAGCGGCATTTTCTCTGCAATGATCATATTTTTCAATGCGATAATTGGAAATCTTCATGAGAAGATGATTATAGTTCGGTATGCATATGAAAGCAATATGGACGGATTTGTGAGTCATCTGTGGCGATACAACTAAACTTGGCTTGTTAACTACGAAACCAAGACAATTGTTTTGCTAAAGCCGTTATTAGTTGATTCTTTGATGAACAAAACACTTGAGGACCATCAAACTTAGCACATTAAACATGAGCCTGTACGATTACACAACGTTCAACTCAATGAAATCTCTATCACAGGTATGGAAATCGCCTAGATTGCTGGTATTTTGATGAGATTACCGCCATGACCTGATAGGGTTGCTTAAAATGTTAGTGCAAGGAGCAGAATTTGAGAAGAAAAAGCAAAAAAAAATCATATTTGAGCTCTGGAAGTAGAAATATTGTCGTACTAGGATAAAAGCAGAGTTGTATATCGTAGGTGGAAATATGTGAATTTTACTGGTTTTTACCAAATCATAAAGAGTTACCAACGGAGACGTGTCCTAAAATTATAAGCTGAAATTGATTCTAATTACGTGTAAAGTAAAATGAATGCATGATGTCGTGACCTTTGCTAGCGCAGAAGGCAAGTGGCGCGCACTACACTCACGGTCTTTGGACTCGATCCATCACCGTTCCGTACAGACCTTTCCTTCCGAGAAAGGCGAATTCATATCACGTAACGCCCACTTCAATCCCACAAAATGTGGGGACGGGCTACGATGAAGCTGATATATAACAGGACAAGAGGTACAACTGCTATTTGCAAATTATCTAAGTAGATTTATGATGAGGACAAAACCTTAAGCTAAACCAAAACAACACCTAAATGCGAAAATAATTTGATGATTTGTGGGTGACGGATGCAAGGTGATGAAAGAAGCGGTGGAATCGCCACAATATGAGGATTGAGATCGTATGAAGAATGGGGACTTACTTGTACTGTTCGTTACATATTTCTGGCTCATCCTCGCATGTTCCGAGAGTGAATGTTTAGTGATTCACTGGGCCATATCGCTTCTGAATATGACATTGTGTAGATCGTTTGATTGCATGGTTGTTGGCACCTTAAAGATATATCATGCCTTTCGTTTCGAGTGTATCTTGAGACCACCCTCTAACTTCAATGTGCTCTATCGTTAATTTTAAGCCATGCATGAGGTCTGTCATGGGAACTTGTGCGCTGCAGCTGCTGCAGCGCTTGTGTTTCAGCCTTCGTCATGTAGATCCCAAATGAACTGGCTGAACGAAAAGCACCGTGCACCTAATAAAAACAATGGAGTGTACAACAATGCCCGTTCGGTGATTTTATCACCAAACAGCCCGTGTAAAACGTTCGTCGCCGACTCCTCTACGTTAGGGATAGATCGGAGAGGAACCAGCTGAACGAAAAGGCGCCGTGCAACTGACGAGGCTGGAAGCCGAAACAACGTGTACTGCACTGTATAAGTGCTTATAACAAACCTCATGCTGGCTCAAAAATAACTATAAGGATAAAGATATATGTAGGATCAAACTAACTCTTAAAAACACTAAAATATGTTAGCTTCACTTTGTACAGTAAGTATCGCCAAGCGCGGTAGTATTAGAGGTGCATATAGTACACACAAGGATAGTGTTCGATCCCACTATCAGGTGTAAAGCAAGCCAGCAGGCCCATGAAATCTACTGCATGCATCAATATGCATTCAGTACCTATCCGGTACCTAATGGGATTAAATGCATAGCGCAGTCCCTATGCGAATGATCAGCGTTGGACGATTTATTCTTTCTATAGTCAATAAAGCGTACGGTTCAAGGCAAAATTAGATTCAGTGAATAGCAGGGACGATATCGACTTTACTATTCAGAAGTATATTTTTTCCAGTATAACTATACCTGCATTTAAACGAGCCATGAATATCACTAAGTTCTTGGATGCTTTCCTCAAGGCATATTCCTGAAAATGACACAAGTGTAGATGAATGTACCCGGATTTGAGTGCGGTTAGCCTCGACCCCTAGCCCCATCCGCCAGCGTTGTCGGACTGTCGGAACGAATAAGTGAGACAGCCGACAGATTGAATAATCGCCCACATCACATCATATTAAAGAATTTGTACTCACTGTGTTGTTTATTGAACACCTCACAAAGCTTGTGTTTACCGATTGACGGAAATCGCGGATCACCACAACCGCATCGATCAATGATGAGCTGTTGAAAGCAAGTACGGTAGCAGCCCTGTAACGAAGGTGATATGCTAAAAGAGTTAATGAGGTTGGCACCCAAATCCAGTGTACGAATCTATGTATTTTCAGCATCTATCTAAGGCCTAATTTTTCCATGAAATCGCTCTGATTGAACACCAACTAATACTGACCAATGCGTCAGCAAAGCGAATGACTCCGCCTTATCGGTGAGTTTTTATTTATTTCTCCATGACTCATCATCATGATTATTGTGCAGCTCTCAGCACTTCCTGCATTCGGTTCGTTTCTCCGCAATCATTCTTCACAAACATCTTCAAACATTTACGTGTGCTCCGGTGCTGCTTAAGGATTTCGTCTTCTTTATGAATGTCACTGAATACTAGTTTCAGGCGCTATTATGTGGACTGTGAAACTTTGCTCGTTCAACTCTTTGATTGAGTCTTTCCACCTTTTGACAGTACTTCTGATGATTCTGCCGTCTACGTATCCTCTGAGCTATCATTTAATCTCTCATAGTTCTGAAATATTTCGAACTCTTATGTGTGACGAGGAAGAATTGATTGCGCAACAACGTGGCTATTTTAGTGATAAATTTCACAAAATATCATGTTCCTCTTTTATAAACACCTAACCCATCAAATACTGCTCACCCATGTATAAGTAGAATCTATATCTATGCTGACATTTATTTTTAAAATTTGAAAGTCACCTCCGTCGAGTAAGCATAACCCTTGTAGATGTAATTCTCTGTCATAGCATTCGCAATACAGTCACCGTATGGAGCTGGCAGGCGAGACATCTTTTTCTACAAATAACACATTTCAGTCTCATGATCATTTGACGTTTGTGCGATCTGGTTAAATCACCATTCTCATTCCAAATGATGAGATATATCCGTAGGTGCACTGTAGCCGAACGTGTCCTGAAAGAAGATTCTAAATCAGATTATTTAGAATAATTTTGATCCTATAGTGTTTCTTTTCAACAACGCTTTTTGTATCTGCTCTAGAAACACTAATTAGAAACAGAATGTGTTTCTTACTCACCGGGAAAGGAAACTCGTCTTTGTCGTGGATTGTAAGGCGTACACCCACTGCTTCAGACGTTGGCAAATAGTCGGAGGCATTCACAAACAACATAACCCGAAGACCTAAGAACTAACAAGAGTCTTCAAGCTGCCATCATCGAATGCACATAGGCAATTTCTGTATGCTTCGCTTTTTTTCCAATCATTCGTTTTATTTTTTGCCTGGGTCGGTACAAAACATTTACTTATCTCACCATGCATCGGGCCGGCTCTCAGACTGGTTTTGAAATCGGAACGATTATGGTTGAATGTGAAGCAATTTCCAAATGTTGGATCCGAGATTATCGTAAAATCCCTTAAGAACAAAATTTGAATTACTCTCATGCAACACTTGACGATTCGTTTCTGTTATATGACAACAGATGAAGAAACAACCTCTTTTACTGGACCAGTCATAAGAGTGTTGGTATTCATTCAAATCTTAGATTTCTGGCTACTGCACTGCGTTCTCCTTCTTCCAAAAGGCCTTTTTACAACGCTATAGCAATCGAAATAATATCATGTTTCACGTCGGCTGCGCGTTTTCATTGTTACTTTGCTGGAAACATGAAAGCATATAATCGTGTAGAGCAAATCTTGTGGTATCAAAGTCAGACGTTTTATCTGAGGTTTGTGCAGAGCGCAGAAAAAAATCTCGAATTGAATAAAAAAATTTGCACTCCACATGTGTAAGAGTTGATGTGATCGATCGCCGCGCCGCCGCATGGAATATCACCTCACCCCCTCCCCGTGCCTATGCCCAGATCACGCTTTAGCCGAAAAACAACGCGCGCGTATGTAAAAGTCAATCTTATTTTCTCTGCTATACTGGAATGAAACGGTGTTTCAGAAAATAAGCACAGCGTTGGAATCGCAGAAACTTGAGTATCGAATGACTACTTATAAGTTGAGGAAAGAACTCTGTCCTGTAAAAAATATGCGTGTATGAATCACAATGTTTCCTTTTTGCTACAGCGTTATAAAAGACTTTTTTAAAAACGGCCACGTAACGCAGTAGCCAGAGATTTGAGCTTTCCAATGATCACTAAAAGTGCAGTAGGTAGTCGTTGCCCAGCAAAAAGGATCATTCCTTCATTTGTCGCCAGATTTCAGGATAGATTCCGCTTGACTTTGCGTATAGATCAATATCAGTTTCAAGATGTCGTGGTAAAGGGCAAAGTGGACCAAATGCAATCATTTCAATGACTTGACTTCTGACTCCAACCGCAATTTCGTTGTATTTTTTATATCTATTCGATGGCGTATCCAACACAGATGCCAAAATACGGATGCTTCATAAAAGCAATTTTTCTACACCTGATTTTACAAAAACCATTTCCTGATAGGCTTTTCACTTCATACCACGAGTGCGGAAAAATTGGGCCTAGGCGTGCATAACTTACTCATTTAACAGTTACTCATTTAACACTTACCGTCAGTTACTCATTTAACAAAAATTTGTGCAAAATGCCAGACATCAGTTACTCTCATAAGAATGTAAGGAATCTAGTAGGTCGCCTCAGTTTCAATCGAATTTCTCTCTTCAACTTTTTTAAAAATATAACTCTTTTGGTGGTATTAAATTTGTAGGCATCCATCTCATCGACTGTTTTAGACCCTGTATACATTCAGCATAGTCTGTGAGAATGCTTAAAGCCTTTAGACACCCTGTAATCTTATTCTCACAAAGTAAGACTTTTACCCTCTATTCGAACAGAGCTAAAAATTCCATCAAACCATCATTAAGATACAAAGCTTCAATTTACTAACAAGTTAGCTTACTTGTCGATATCACAAGGCTTTCCATTGAAGGAACACTTGTGGATGAGATTATGCTTGGCCTGTGACATTGCTTTTCTAAAAAGTCCAATATAAGAGGGTTTATGTGACTGCTGATAAGGTCTATTCAAAATTTATGCCTTTGTTGTTCACTGAGAGCACTCATTGCAAAGATGATGTTCTCTTTCGCTTTCGTTACGATCGCCAGCTCGTCAGTCATGTTCTAAATTCAACAAAATTTCAAAGATCTATAACACAGAGCTTTCTTTATTAGCTAAACAAGAGGTTGTTGTTATACAAATTGATCGAGCAGTTAGCGTTTCGGCGGTTTTGCGTTCTCTCCGGGTCTGGAAAGATTAGGTTGTCTACAATCGCGAAAGCACCTTTATTACTCCAGCGAAATGAATCCTAAACTTTGATTTCAATCGCATATCACACACGATAACGAGACATTCCCTTGTGCTGTTCAATTTTGGTTCCATATTATCTACATCCTCACAAGGTCAATGGTTCGATCTCGCGCTCATGGCTCACCAAGCCATCCATCCCTCCGGGGTCGGTAAATTGGTACCAGACAGGTCTCAACTTGTCTGGGAGGATAAGCAGCACTGACTCGGTTCAGCGGGAGGCCTCCGCGAGTCATTGTAAAGGCCAGATGTGCATTCAATCACCTCAAACGAAGTTAGAAATTGAAGTCGAATGCATGGCGCATCCCTCAGGGATTGATCAACGCCGAGAGCTTTATCCTTTTATCCTTTATTATCTACATCATAGAAAATGCTTTTTGCTCTCCCGCTGCACTATCTGGACATTACCGTGTGACAGCGAATCATGCTCCTTCAAAGCCGTCGGCTAAGTAAAAATTTACATATGCAGCTTAGAAACCAAAAGAAGAAACCGACACGCCAACTGGACGACAAAAAGAAGATTTCAAGAAACGTCAGCACTGTTAATATTGCCTCCTATAGCCATTGCTCAGCTCTTCAAAATCAAAGGAGATCTTCGCCTGATTTTCTATATCTCTAATTTCAGCCTAGGATCATTATATAAGTCACTCTCATGAAAAAAACAGTTTATAAGAGACAGGATTGAAGTATTCTATTAGTTTGAAAGTGATTGTCCAAACAAAAAACTTTCAAAATTCGTTGCCGGTAAATCTAACGCAGATTTCAAAGATTGCGATTATAGTTAAGAATCAAATCTGTCAAACATCCATGACACGTCTCTTCCATAGAAATACAGTTTTTGAGAAAAATTTTAATTACTTTAGAAAAAGGGGGTCTTAATGACATTGCTCATGCATACATCGATCATAGCCTCACAAACAGAGAACGGCTATCATTGTTCACGTTGTTTTCTTGATGAGCAGGCAGGAGGCTGTTTATAACAACATTCATCAAATATATTATTGACTGACGTTTCAGCGGTTTCTGCTTCTTTGAAGTGTGGAAAGATAGAATTGACTCGCAGTCTACTCAATCAGTCAGATACTTCTCAAATTTTATGGAATAAACTCGATACACTCTCTGTTTTCAAAAAATTATTTAGGCAGCAGGACCTTATCGGCGAAATAGGCATGAACTTTTGCGCCTTTTCCGGAAGAATTATAAAAGTTGTTCTAATGAAAATAAGGTCGCACTTGGGTCTATATCGGGCAGATTCAAGCAGAGATTTCCCAAAAAATCATGGGAAATTAAGCAATAAAGCTGTCTTTTTCAAAAAGGAGAACCCACCGCGAATCCCAACGCTTCCTGTTCCTCATCTGTTATATCCAAAGAATTGTCATCACCGAATTCCCACAGATTGAGTCTCTTCGTCATCTTAACGTTCATCTTTTGCCTCATTGAAAGTACTTTCTTTCAATGTTAAATATATGCACAAGAAAGAAAGATATAATTGGAAAGGCAAAAGCCGGAATAAATTCATCACTTACATCAGAACGCGTCATGCATCCAAATCTATACGTTAACACAGTAGCATTTGTTGAATGTATGCTTGGCCTACACAATGACTTGCGAGCCAACCGACATGAGCATGACCACTGGCGCTAGTTTCATATCGTGATCTGTAGAATATCGGCAGGTATGAATACAGCCGATGCGAATATAGATATTACTACAGCTGATTAATTCTTCTAACGAACACATCCGCCCAACGTGTTGGTGATCATCCTCGGGGACGGCTGTATTCTTGTGGCGTCCACTCTACAGTTCGTTTCGCCCATCTGTGGTCTGATCTTCTGACTACATGACCGGCCCATTTCTGCTTCGTTATCGATGTTAATTTTCCGGATCACGAAGATGGAATAAAGTTCTGAGATCTGAGCTGCACAAGCCAGCTAGGTGTTGTGAGTGCTGACTGATTTTCAGAAGACTTGTCGAAGCGCTCTGTGAGTCGTTCGCAGTAGTCTTGACGTGGTCGAGGTATCAGCCCAAGTCTACGCCGCATAACAGAGCGTTAGGAGGACTGCTGAATCGAAGAGGCTAGTGCGTAATTTGGAGTCCGTTAATTGGTCGGTGGCTTCTTTGAGAGGCCCGAATGCGACCCAGCTGCTTTCCTTCTTCTGTCAAGTTGCTCCATCATATTGTTCTCCATATTTAGTAAACGACCAAGGTACATGTACGAGGAGAACTCCGTAGTCAAAGATTCATCCAGTCTGACATGTTCATCATTGCACCATCGGTTTTTTGCGCTTTTATAGGTGTCAGGTGAAATTCAACCATTCTATCAGTCGAAAATTCGACCAAATGAGACGGAAGATTCTTTTTAACGGATCTATATTTATTTACACAGAAAACGCTGGTGTTAGATGGTGTGATTGAGGCCTTGGATTTTTTGATAGATTCTGATTAACTTATGTACTATCATGGTATCTTCTTAAGCTTTCGTAGATAAAAAAAAATTACTTATTGCTAAACTTTAGAGATTGTTCTCTTCTTTCGCCTCTCTCAATTACTTGGAGAAAAGAGATATCCAATACGAAAAGTATTGGTGTCTACTTGTCAAAAATCGAAAAAATTGCAGCTTTCTTAGGCGAGCTTTAGGATTTCCCAGGTGAGGTAAATAATTCCGCCTTCTTGTTTTTCACTGATAAAACACAATATTCCAACTGTGCCCCTTTGAGGAATTCTATTTCCCTCTGGTTCTATTTTCCATGAGTTCTGATATAATTTTCTTGAAAGTCCTTCTCTGATCTCTGTTAGCAAATGTTATTGAAAACCATTCAGAGAGTACAATTCGCTTTTCTAAAGTTCCATAAAAAGTAAAGTCCACATGGAATGATTGTTTGAAACACATTATGGACAGTGATTGATGTATAGGCGATTATACGCGATAAAAACAGTGAAGGTAAATTATCTCATCAATGATCAAACTAACACGAGGTTCACAAATACTAGGTATTCTCATAAATTTTGGCACTAAGAGCACTGAACATCAAATTTAATTTTGAATTTGATTTTTGGCAATCATTCGAGAGTCCGAATCTTGATATGATGCTAAAACTTGTTTTTAAAACGGTCAATGCAGAGCGGCGCTGGAGCAAAAGGGAAAATTGTGTTTCGCACTCAAAGTTGATGCCTTCGCTTGAACTTTATGGAGGATTTATTTGGCAGTGTGGAACAGAACAGAGTTTTGTATGTGTAAAAAAGATAAAACAAAGTACTCTCTAAAATTCTTGTACGCTGTAATCAGCGGTTTCAACTACCACCTCAAAAAAGCGCGATTTTCCTCACTTAAAATTTTTCCACTTTTCCAAGACAATTTTTTGGTTTTCGTATAATAATTGCAGAGGAGTTGTTCTATCATTCTATAAGTACGAAAATAAATACAAGCGACGACCTAACTATATTGAATACGAAACATGATTTTCTTTATGCTCTAACGGTGCTCTATATAGACCGTTTCAAAAACTGGTTTTGCCCTCAAGATTCTCCAGATTCGAGCTATCTGTCGAATAACTACCAGTAATCTATGCATATTACTAAATTTGGTGCTAATTCTATAGTGCCAAAACTCATAAGAAGACCTAATATTGTTAACTCGGCTACAGTTTCGACACAACTTCGTCTTCTTTAAAGTTGATGATTTGAATCGATTGTCCACAGAATACTATCCTCTCATTAATTTTGTCATTTAAACAAGCATTATCGACTGACATAGTCAAGGTCAAGGAAAGTTGGTTTGCAGACCAAAAATATTTCATTTCATTTGACTGGAGTCGTCCGATTCGGCTAAGTTTGCACCAAGAATAGCTATGCATATTTTGCGTTGATTATGAGAAAAAATCATTATTTTTTACAGGAAAAGGAAGTATAACAGAAGTGACATTGGATGAGAGGTATTTTCTCCCTTAAGTCATTCCGATTACATTTGTTTATCGTCATTGACATGTAACATCGTAGTGTTATATTCTGTGGTTGGAAGTGTAGTCCCCCATCGCTTTCCGGGATTAAATGTACACACTTGTTGAAAACTGTTCAAGACAATCTTGTCATTGATAAGCTCAAGTTCAACTTTACTCGTACGAAGTGAGCAATGAAAGAATACAAGATTCCTATCCTTACTAGTCAGTATTTTTTTAGTGATTATTTGGTTAGAATCATAATCAGTAAAGTATAGGTGACCGTTACTATAATTCGTCGTCTCAATCTTGTTAATCGTTCAAGAAGAGAAGTAGATGGCGTCACATCTATGAAAGTAGGGCCTTGAAGGGTATCTTTAACGAGTTAGATGCTCTATGTGGTAGGATATGATATAGAATGTGCAAGACCTTTCCACTTCACACGACCCATCTTCACATTTCTTAACATCCATCGTCCACGAAGGGTCTCACACTTTTCACATGTGGGTTTGGCTGTTGTCTGAAAATTGTCGTCTTTGGATTTTGTTGAGCGCAAATCTAGTCAATTGCCCTCGACTCGCGGGAAAGCTGCATTAGTGCACTCCAATTTACCAGCTTCGGAGGGCTCAGAGGCTTGGAGGGTGGGGTCGATTTTCGTGCTTTGTAATAAGCACTGTTAATATCACTGCGTTACCTGTCTTCGGTGTGTACATTATGCACTCCTTCACACTCATTTTTCTGCTGAAACCTACATATACTTCTTAGTTTGTATATCGAAATGTCCTTAGAATGTCGGTAAATATCAATGTAATTCATTTTACGCACCTCATCATGCTTCATGCAAAATGTTTCACCGTTGTCACAAAGACACGATGTCGCATTTTGTTGAACGCCCACCTTAGACCTGTCTTTTACAAACGTGATGATCATCGCAAAATCCACACGTAGTGCTTTGCCATTCGTTCTGCAACAAAGCATATTATGTTACTAGATTGTCGTAGAACAATTATGGAAGATAAACAAATCTATCCTTCCCACTAGACCTCAATTTATTGCAATCCATTTTTTTTGTCTTTATTTAATTTCTAGCATCTAATCTCCGCATGACCATCAAATGTGTTGAGCAGGCGCACACGGATAGCAACAAGTGTTGTATTCACTTGAGGATAGAAGAGCTTTATGATTTTTACCTAAGATCTTTGGGTGCAGGTTCGACCAACATTTGATCTAGACACAGTGCTAAGAAGTTGTGTAAAAAAAAAAACTCGTACTGGTTAGAGTTGTTGATAAGATTTAGCAATGAATTTGCATGATTTTGGTATCGTTGAAATGCACGTTTTCTTCCAGAACATTTTTCATAAAATTGTACTCGCTTCAAAATGGAGCTGTCGCGGGAAGTGCTCGTGCATGAATGGCGCGTAGGAAAAAATGCTCGTGAAGCGGCGCGCGAGATTAATGGAGCTTGAGCCGATGATGCGCTTGCAGAAAGGACGGGTAGGAAGAGGCTTGCGAAGTTCGAAGCTGGAGATGAGTCTGGAGGGTCGGTCGCGCCCGGGCCGTTCACAGGATGTCGACTACCCTTAGGTCCATCAATCTTGCGCGCCGCTTTACTAGCATTTTCGTGTCGAAACTTATGAGAAGACCTAATATTACTAATTTGTCGGAAACCAGGCCTCAGCGGTCGACTGTAGATCATTGCAGCGTCAAAGCATTCTATCACCTGACATACAGTGAAATTGTAAATATTACTGCGTTGGTTCCTTTATATGTATGCAGTACATCCCCCTGCAATGGATTCGCTGAGCCGAAAACCATCTTGCTCCTGGTGTGGCTGTAAAGCCGAAACACGTGTCAAGAACTTTATAGGGGCAATAACAGACCTCATGAGAGGCTCAAGATCTGCTATCAGATTATTGTTTTGTGTTTGTGAATAATCACCTGCATCACTGTAGTCCCGTTGGTCGTCGAGTGACTTGAGCGGGACACCAGCAACACTTCCATTTTTCCCTATCGCGTGCAAGAGTAGCCCAGTGGGCATACCTCGCTCTAGGTATTCAAGCATCCTGTCTTTCTTCTAGGCTTTTCGTAAGAAAACCAGACCAACGGGTCGCTGGTCTTACTGTAGAGCACGTGATGTCCCGGGGAATCCAGTCGGTAACGGTTCTCGTCCATCGGTTGTCGTTGAAGGGCATCACGTGTCCGGCCCACCTTATTTTCGATATCCTGGCGTGTAGAAACAGCGTCTCTGATTTTCGATCGTTGACGTAAGTCGGAACTTCGGATCCTTTCTTTCATATGCGAGATACGCGAGACTCCTAGCATCGAACTTTCGAATGCGCGTTCAATAACGCCACGTGATCTTTCATCTTGCTTACGTGGCGACCATATTTCTGATGCATACGTTAGAGCAGGATAATTGTCGAGTCGAAAAGGTGGGCACAGAGTCGGGTGTTCTTGGCCTTCTTCATTACATCCTCGATGCTCTTAAACGTTCCCCAAGCCGCTCGATTTCTCCTGCTCAACTCTGGAGCTAGGTCGTTCATCATGTTGATTTCACCACCTAGATAGACGTAACTGGAGCATTCGGAAATGTTCGTTTCGTTGAGCGTAAATGGGGAATTCGAAACCCACCCGTTCCTCATGAACATCGTTTTTTTCAGATTTAGTCGGAGGCCGATCTTTCCACAGGCGTTGTCGAGATTGGTCTACATTCGCTTTTGCTTGGCTGATGCTTGGTGTTATGAGGACGATATCACCAACAAAGCAAAGATGGTTTGATTGTCGACCGTTGATTTTGACTCCCATATCGTTCCATCCTAATGTTCGCATGACATTTGGAGGGTGGCAGTGAACAATTTTGGCGAAATTGTATCGACTTGTCAAACCCGTCTTCTTACGTCAATGGTGATATTGCTGTAGAATGGAGATAGTTTAGTTGTGAAATCTTTATATAGGTCGAGAAGGATCACTGCGTACCGAGTAAGGACACCTGGTTGTTCAACGCCTCTATAACCACTTGTGTTTCCACTGAATTAAAGGCTTTCTTCAAATCGATGAAAGTGAGGCAGAGCGGTAGTTTCGTACTCTCGTGAAACTTCAGTAAGTCTTGTAAATGTGTGAATGTGATCTATGGTAGTGAATCCTTTTCGCCTGCTTGTTCGCGTGGCTGCCCTTCGTCCAGTGTTCTGTCAATCCTGTTTAATATGACTTGGGTGAAGAGTTTATAGACAACGGACAGCATGCAGATTGGGCGATAATTGCCTATGTCGTGAAGGTCTCCTTTTTTGAACAACATCACGGTCTTGCTAATTTTCCATTGAATGGGAACCTTGCATTCTGACAGGTAGCGAATGAAGAGCCGAGCCAGGATGTTGAAGAACTTTCAGTAGGTTCTTCAGGTGTTCCGGTCTGTTCTGTTTGTGAATAGTAATGCAATAATATTCAACAACGTCTATTGTGAATGTATAATCTCATAATACCTTACATTTGGATGACATGGCCAAGCATCGCGAGAAACTCTGTCGAAGGCACAAATGCACGTAGTATCAGATTCTGTAGGTATCTGAAGAACAACCTATTTATCTCAGAAGATTACGTGAAACATATTTAGAGGCACCGTTGAAGAAGACTCAAATTTCAATTAGAAGTATTTCTTGACAAACATCATAGCCTTTTATTCTATTATTTTTCTCTCTATTACCTTGTATTTGATTTCTGATGATTGTGCAGACATCGTTGAGAAATTCAATCGACATACTATGGTCAGAAGCACATAATTGTGAAATAATCTAGCAATAAAAAGAGCGTAGAAGATGAAGGATAGAGAGTTACAGCCCATCCTATCCATCGTGTATTGTACTTCATTCATGGCCACGTAAAAGTGACTGAATGCAAAGCTGACTTGAATGTAAATTACGGTGACTTTCGAAGAGTTAACAAGTTTCGTGGACACTCCTCATACCGTTCTAAACAAATCTGTGTCGGATTTTCGATCCACGAGGGACGGAGAGCCTGACCAATGACACACGACCGAGCTAAGGATTGTGTGTATTACAAGACGTCTTTTACAACAAAATTACCGAGTCCGTAAGGAAACATAAGAGCGATAACAGCTTTACTATATCCATGGCGTTTCTACAGAAAATAAGAGATGAATTCGTTAACAGGTATAATTATCAGACTAATTTATTGACCGCTCTAGAATGTCACAATTTTTAAATGCTCGGAAAGCTCAACGAATCGTTTTCTATACGATAATGGTTACGATTATTGATATGTGGCCCGGTACCTCTAATTATGCCCGATGCTTTTTCTTTGCTTATAAACCATAATATCGTTCTAAATAAATACTTTTTGAGTTGTAAATGACAATAAGATTTTTCTTCTTTTGAATTAGTTCTCATTCACAATGCGAAGACCTTATTTTTGAACAAAATGCGTTCACTTGCTTATCAGATTGTCTATTTCAATAGCCATTTCCCTAGATGGGACTCTTTTTATTATAACTTTTCTCTACTCTAAAATTTACCACCTTGCCAGGATCCGCTTCACATTCACCATCCTCTTCGCAAATGCACACTGTGTTTACCTTTAATTTGAGGAATTACATTTTGTAGTAGTCACGCTTCGCGATGAGAACTGACTGTACCGGTTCAAATACTCCAGTGGCACCGCCACTTCGTTTCTTTCGAACATGTTTCAGCACTCCGGACTCTTCCAACCGTTTCATTTCCCCTGCTGTGGCTGCCATCCTCATCACTGCGTTGAAAATGTTGAGCTGAAATTTTTCTCAAAACTCTTCACATTTTGCTTATTCAAACTTTTTTATGGCTGATCGCGGAAATTGGATTTGAGTGAAATGAATCATAACTGGAAACAATTAATCACTAACGGTGTCATTTTGCTACTCATAGCAACAGTGGTTTTGCTTAATCGAAATTCAGTGAACTCACAATTTTGTTAATGGTTTCGTCATCGCGTATTTTGCTGTCGCGATACGGATTCAGATTGCATAACGTGATCGATGGAAATGGCGCTAAATAAATTTATTGACAGAAAATGTGTAAATATTTTGAAATAATGTCAGGTATTTCATTGATATCACAATACCGGTGAAAAACAGAAAGCAGTATCTTCCAATCGACTATGTTTCAGAAACTCGCTCAGAATTCAATGTAGTCTGATAGAATGTATGTAACCTTTCAGAAGTGTGGTATGGCGTGTATACTGGGCAGACGTACTTTACGATATTCTCGCTCGCCTCATCAGCGCCACGTGGCCTACATCTCATCCCTATTACTAATAGAAGAAGCGCCGAACATGTACCAGTTTAGACGAAGCGAAACTATCAGTTGTTGTTGCGGTCCAACTGATTTTCAGCCCATGGCTTACGGATGTTACGCAAGCATTAAGGAATACTTTCTAATCGACTACGTTTGAGATCTCGCTTACAATTCAATTTTGTCTGACAGAATGTTTTGAGCCTTTCAGCGGTGCGTCTGCCACTAAACATGCCATACCAGACCTTAAAACAGAGAGCAATTGTAAGTGTTCGTGAGATTGCATAACATAACGTACCAAACTATATTACCTTTTCTTTCGGGAATCAAGTGGCTCGAACATTCTCACCAAAGCTTACCACTGTCCCGTACCGCAGTTGGTGATACAGAAGCAATCACAACAACCGCTTTGTTGGTAGGCTTCGTGCTGGATATTTGACATGTCATGTGATCCACTCGATAAACGGCCAAAGCCCAATAGATGTCGTCAGGCGCATGTCTGGACCCTTTTATCTCAGATCTCAGATCGTCGGCGCTGACCGGATCTTTGGATTCCCTTTCTCGCTTTCGTGACATGAGATGCCCCTAGCACCATACTCTCGATTCTCTCTCTATTCAACAACAGCTTTTTCACAAGTCACTTTTGTTCAGATATTCTTACCATTGAGCAAAAAAGTGGATAACAAGATGCTTGTTTTTTTGTCCTTTTCACTACAATCTCAATGCTTGTGGACTCTTCAGACCATATCTTCCTTCCTGTTTAGTATTGTAGCTAATTAGATATTTGTTCTATGTTCTAGAAGAATACGAGTAGTTGTATTAGTCGGAGGTATTCCCAGGGAGGACGTGAGCGGAATATCACAAACGAATTCGTTTTTTCGGACATACTGTCTTTTTGTTCCTCATAGATAAAATTCAAGAACACGAAATGCTGAGAAGTTTCATTTGGTCAGAAACTCTTGCAGTAACTAGGAATTATGCTGATAGATATCATTTGGAGTGTATAAGATGTCCGACATTGATCAATCACATAAGAATGCATCGTGCATTCAAATGCATTCGTAGAATCGTTGAGGCGATTGTACGCATCTGTAACCTCTGCAATGACTTGACTAATGCGGTGGTCGTCCGGTAAACCTTATCAGCGTTTTTTCACGTTTATAAAGAAGTGTCGTATCAGATTCTGAACCCAGGATAGACAGATCATCATGGCAATGACGTGGACTCGAACACCAACTATGTGCGTATTGCAGCTCATCTCTTACCAGTAAAGCACGAGCATTTCTGGATTAGATTTCTAATATTTGGGGTGATGCATTGATTCCTGATAAGCTTGTTCTCATACAAGAAACACTAAGTATATAAACGTTACCAGTGTCAAATTTCAGCTGAATATCGGTGATTTTATCCATTCGATAATACTTGTCAACGACGGCAATTGCTTCATAAACAAATGTGAAAGCACATCCGGATAATAGGATAATCCAAACGATTCTGTAAATGTCTTTCTGATGTTTGACTTCTTTTTTTTTGGTGAAAACATAGATGAAATGCGTGCTTCTCTTGAACCAACCTGTATATCATGTTTGGTGCCTGTCCCAACATAGGAATGCCGTGACTGGAGGTCTTGTAGCAGAACTCCTTCAGATGCCATCGGATGCGATCCCTAAGTGATGGCAGTATGGTCACTACACCATTCAGTTGTTCGAACAGTTGTTTATATGTATTTCTGAAGGATCTTGAAAGTAATTAACCGAGTATAAAATCCCTCACTTATAATCCAGTAGTGCTGGATCGATCTCATGTCCACCGTCCTCGGTTATTAGGTCGCACTGGAAAAGATCCATCGCTAAGTTGCTAGAAGCAAATTGAGTCCAGTCAAATCAATTTCGTACTGATGTACTTTTTGGTACATATTCAACGAATTCACTAATATCAGCGACGTCCTGTTATAGTTGAAAAGCATTGACAAAAGTTGTTAATTTCACCTTTGAGAATCTCTTTCTTCTTGGGTGGAAGGCCTTAGTGTTAAAGAATGCTCATGTACCTTGGTCTAATGTGATTAAGAATTACATAGCATAATATCTTTGCAATGAAGATTATAAGTATATTGTTAGAATCTGCCTATTTCTAACAGTCACCATAATAGACCAAAGTGGTGAGATCTTGACTTCAGATTTTGCGAATTACGATTTAGCAACCCTTTGACCATAGAATACTTCTACATAGATTTAGCTGAGTTTTTGCTGAAGTTGAGTCGTTCTTCAAAAGATATTTACTGTTTTTACCTCAGCAAGAGATAGTGAAACAGCAACGTTTTATTTGTAAAGCGATTAACTTAGAACACGCAGCTTTGTTCGATTTCCACACTCGCATTTCAGTATATGAGGGCGAAAATAAGTAAATATTTTGTTGCCTGCATGATTCAACGCTCCGATAGACGTTTTCTTTTTCAATGTAGCTTCTCTTTTACGTGATCTTCCGTTCATTCACGCTGTGCCTGCCGAGGTTTAATTCGCGCTACACCTGGCGACAGCTGTAGAACCGTACCTGAATCTCCTTGTCGTTGTTGTTCGAGCATTCACCGTAAGCATAGGTAGTCATTATTTCTGCGGCCTTGAGAAAATTCGTATCCGAAGCCAAATACATAGAATAGTCAGGCGACGATTCATAACCTCTGTTCATTTCTGAAACGTTGACAGCTCCTTATATGATTAGCAGCGAACATTTTTGTCACATTTAGCTCTATCATAACATAGTCGTTTACCTAGAATCTACTCAAAAGGAGACCCTTTCATAATATAAATGGCGGGATGGCATACATTTGCCAAACCACTTCCATCTACAAATCACATGAGTAAAGAAAATCGTGAAAAAAAAAGATGTGGATTTACATATGTCTTTGATTTTCTTTCGACCGCATGCTGGAATGTGACGCTAACCCCAAGTATAGCGTATTCTACGTTCATTAGTAGCTAATCGGTAAAAGTAAATAAGATATGATCTACCTCATAACCATCATTAGTATAAAACGTCATCAAATGCAAAACTCACCTTTATGAGAGTAGTATTGATTACGGTTCATTGTGGAATTGCTTGGAGAATTGAAATGACCGCTGATGTTTTGATACTAGGCGACAGAATCTTCTTCGTTGTTAATGGATTCATGCATCTTTGAGTGAAGTGCAAGACGGAGAGCAAGTAGACAGTTGTTTTTCAATGATGATTTAGAAAATGGTGTGTTAGAAAAATGATATTTTAAAAAAATCTTTTTGCGCTTTGGATCATTTTTTATTTTTTATTTTTATTCTTTGTTCAGCTCGTTGGAAGTCACCAGCTCAAATAACATCATCGAAATTGGAAATTTCTGTAGTGATTCCTAGAAAAAAGAAGAAGACAAAGCGTTTTTTGCTGATGAATTCTTGAAGGATGCGCTCAACATGTTCAGGCATCACCATGTATTCAACTTGATCAAGCATCATAGAAAGTGCATATTGAATCTACAAATGACTGCACTGACTTTCCGGCCTAAAATTTCATTCGTTTTTTTACTCTTAGGCAAATACGGTACCGATTTTCCGATCCCGGATGAATGGAAGGATTGTGATTACGAGGCGCGTGGTAGAACGTTTGGTGATTTCGGGCGAAGAATTTAAACAAAATTATATTTTCCATACTAAGCTAGTTTCGATGATGGAACGAGTTTATCAAAATTTTATCAACCAACGATGATTAGTGTACGCATACGCGCTCCTCGTGTGAACAGCTTTTATTTTACATCATTAAAAATTACAAATTGTGCCCAACCCAACGTTTCTTATGTGTGATCTATTTCTTCGCTTCTATCATCTTATTAGCTATGACTATCGTGTAATGCCGTTCGAGTTAGTTCTGCCTGCGCCCTACCTGCTATAACGCGAATTTGAGAGAGTTCCCGGAAAGTCTGAATACCATTGTCTGAATCCGATGTGGTGGAGGATTTAGCTGGCCCGACGCGTAGTCGAAACAAAGCCCGTGTGTGTACTGAAAAGCAACTGTGCACTGTGCTGCCAACGCGTTTCATTTCTGGATTATTATTTATTTGCATTGATTACATCTCATCAATATGCTGTTTTTAATATGTTTGAACATTTTTAAGGTCTTTTTTTTGGAGGGAAAAGACTGGTTATCAATCAAATGTTTAAATTAGTGCTGTGAATCGTCATCAGATCGAGAAAGAAAAGAAAAAACCTACAGGCTTGAGAGTCTTGTGTTCAAGCTGTTTAGCTCTATGTTAGGTTGTCTCCTAATTTCCTTCATACATTGTTTTATTAAATTTCTTTTCTATTTCGAATTAGGTTATTGTCAAAAGGCTGTGGTTGTTGGAGAATTTCCTAGTAACACTAAGATACGGCCGTGGCACCATCGCTCGCTATCTGAATGAAACGGGCTACTGCAAAGTGATGTCTCGATGGACACCGCATGCATTTACCGACCAAGACTAGTGCTGCAGATTATGTTCTCGTTTGTAGAATTGGTAAGGCATTCTGCTTTGGGAACTCCTCGACAACAAATAAACAATCATCGCGAATGTTTACGGGGAACAATTCCGCAAATTGGTCGCAGCGGTTGCAAGAGAAGCGTCCGAAACAACTTAGTGTCGCGCTTCTTCAAGGATAACGCTCGATCCCGACAGTCGACTCACCACATTTTGGAGAAACCGGGCAGGATCACAGTACCAAATTAGCCTATAGCCTGTTATTGGCCTCAGAATATCATCTCTTCCCGCCCTGAAGCAACATCTGCAAGAGAACACACTTGAAGATTACAATCAGTTCAAAGAGTGACCTTCACCGACTTTTTTGTTAGCCTCATTTTTTGGGTATAAGGCATCCTATCTTCGTCCAGCAAGGTTACTTATCACTGATTATGATGGTGATTATCCTGGTGATTAACCGATCGCGACGGCAGTGATCGATCCCGCAGCGCTTCGATTCTCAACCGGCGCACAATTTTCGCTGCTCAATTAGTTTTTTCTCCGTATTGAAAAACTTGTTAACGTGACTGAAACTGAAAAACTTGAGGATGAAACGTGTTCTTCATTGCCCTCTTACAGCGCAATATAGAGACGATTCCAAAAACAAACTTAATTTCAGAATCGTCAAGATTCATGCTATCAAATGCTTATTGAACTTTCATTGAAATTCGTCTGTGGACCTTAGCTGAGCAAAAAATTTGCTCCGAATGTGAAACGTAGTCTTAGTTTCTTTGCTACACTGCACTGAGGCTTTTTCAGACATCAACCACAGCGTAGTTTTCGCCGAGATTTAGGCTTGCAAATAACTGTTAAGAGTCTAAGAGAACAGATCCATCTAACGAAAAAGGCTTTTAAATAATTGTTTACCTGGAGAAAAACACGCCATCCTGAACGGGTTGATTTCTTTGAATAAAGAAATTATGGGACGACTCAATAATTCTGCTGAATTTGATTGGTAGCACATAGAATATTTCTCCTATATTTCAGAACAAATGAACTATGTATTACGAATTGAATAACTCATTTATGATGAAACCTGGACGGCTTTTTCTCATACTTTGCCAAATCCTACCAGATCTTCTATTCGATTCGTTATAATGCATCCATCACTTATGCAGATGCTTGATTACGGGTACGGGTCCGGTTACAGCTTGAGAATCGATGGCCTTCTCTTCTCTACACCTAACAAGCCGAATGATTGCCAAGTGTGGCTTACCATGTATTTTCAAAATTAGTCTACTAAAACGTCCGACGTCTCCACCATAGACTTTAGCAGGCCTATTTTGGTGTATTGGGGGGAAATTTACTTAATGTAATCAATTGACTGCGTTTCAGCTGCCGTTTTCTTTTCCTTTTTTCTTTATTTTTTTTCATTAGTTTCATAGTATTTCCTGCAACTGGTCGATAGGGGACAGGTGTGATTGATAATTATTCAGCGAAATCCGAGTATAAGTCTCAATTATCGTGGACATTTCTAACCAAACACGGATTCATTCATGCTGATGATAGGATTTCGAAACTTTGGAATTTTATCTATAAGATTGACAACACGTATCGAATGCCTTATCAACTCACACATTGCATTTCATTTCATAATTGCATTTCACACACATATTAGGTAAGATTTCTTGGAACCGTTCCATTATGGCGGCGCTACTTGAGGCCTTCGGTAAAAACGTATTTTTTGCTTTTGCAAAACGTTTTTGTAGTCTATCGATAGCTCAAATTAAGTGAATTTCAATCGGATGTTTGATTTCTCAAATGAACTAATTTTTGGAGCCGTAGCACTCAAAATAAGGATTTGTTACTCATTCGAAGATTTCTCACTGGATAAAAGTTTCGTTGTAGTGTACTTTTATTCGTTAGATAGAGAAAATCTTTCCAATTATAATGATATATTTTGCTTTCGGAAAGGACTTTTCGAGCTTTGTACCGACCGAAAGAATATTGGGTTTCACACTCAGTGAGCACTTCTAGTCGGCTAGGTGTTTGTACAGCTGTAATACCAATCCGCTGCATAAATCTCATGTGGATTTTTCGTTGAAAATCGGAGATCTCCCTAACGCTCCGGGATTTTTTCTACATGTTCATGCGCTTTTTCACGAAAAAAATTCTGTTGAAAATAATTTATAGTGTTTCAAAGATTGACAAACTCACAATAATATATAGATCACTGTTCAGGAGGCCAGAAAAGTTTGATCGCATCCAAGAGTCATTTAAGAACATCGTCACCTAAATCGACAATGGAGATTACAACCGCGACATTGACAAAAAATAAACGGAAAGTCGCAATAATCACATATTTTCACCTACGATCTTCAGACTATCGAATGATTTCTAAAAGTTTGAGGGAAATCCTCTCCCAGACGAAAGACGCGTTGAAACGCCTCAAGTGGGAAACATACTTTTATTTAGCTGTTACAGCGAACTGAAAAGGTTTCCTACAGAACTTAAATATGTCGCTGGGAATTGTCTAGATTTGAGCTATACTTACTTAATTAGTACTCAGATGGTCCGTCTTCACTAGTTGTGCGGACTCCAGCACATGTTCCAAATAGTATATTGCTGGTCGTGCTAATGGTAATCCTTGATTTCTTGATGTAACCTTGAAAGGGCTTTTTCAAATCTTCATGATGTCGTTTCCAAGGATGGTTTCGGCCACGGATCCTCGGCCGGGCTTCTTATTAGTTGATTCGGAGTTGGTGTTAGACCGAAATCAAAAGCAGAGATAGGAAGGAAAAAAACCGATCGCTCACGGATGATGTAGATGCCGAAATACCGATTTGAGCTGTTGATTAAGCTAAGAATCAACTTAGAAAAATTGAAAAAACACCTTGTTTCTGAAGGAGTGCTGAAAACAACGATATTATAAATGTGTGAAACCCACTCTTCATGTGCAAATTGCAGAACTCTAAGAAGTTCTTTCTAGAGAGCAAACACATTTTCTCAATCAGAAAGATTTGCTCTATCTAATGGTTCAAATTTTGTTATTAAAAAAACTTTTATCAGGCGAGAAAGCTTCAAATGTGAAACAAAATCTCATTTTGACTAATAAGGCGTCAAAAACAAGCAATGTGAGAAATAAAATATACCTTTGAAATTTACTTGATTTAAGCTATCAGATAATCATACATTGGCCAGATAACAGCAAAGAATACGCTTTTACCGAAGGCATCAAGTGGCGTCGCCATAATAGAACAGTAACGAATTTTGACAATAAAACATATTTATCTAGCCAGTCCGCTTATTTTAGAGGCGTAAAGCAGCGATTGAGATGCCTTGATCGTGGATTGGATCGCGCGCTCAGATCAGACCAAGCCTCTCATTCTTCAGGGATCGGCAGCTTTGCACCACACTTCTCTAGGAACAAAAAACACTGTCTCAATAGGTCATTCAACCATCAAAAGTCATTAGATAGGTCGCATTTGCAATCATTCATATTAATGTTGCTACGAATGGAACCGAGTTCATTGTGCATCTCCCAACGAATTACCCAGCTTCGAACGCTCTATCGTTCTAATCGTTCTTCACCTGAATCACCTGTCGCCTCGTTGATCATCCAGTGAGTCCGGCGGGCACCAGTAATACTTCTGTTCTCCCTAGTCAGCCTTATCATAATTATACGTAAACTGACTATCAATAATTAGCTAATTTTGACCGTGGTGATTCATCTCGTAGAGATTTTCGCTTTCAAGCGCTTTCGTCAGAGTTTGGCGCAGCACCAGTAGTGAAAAACTTCAACTAAACATGTTAGATGCAACCACAACGATGCTGAAATAGAGCAAAACAAGGAATTTCACGTGGGTCTTCGATCCCGCGATTACCCTTCCCGGAAGCCACGTAGTGATTGACGAGTGATTGTGACATCTCCGATACGATGAGAATGTGGTTGAGAAAGACGAAACAAGGCTTTGATGGTGCAGTGGATACCAACCATGTAAGCACCCCAAAGAGGGTGAAGGTGGGTTCGAAGCCCAGCTGAGGAGTTTCACACGTGCTTAGTAATAGGCATAAGTGGAAATTAAAACATAAGCTAAACATGATCTATATTCTCGAATTCAGTTTCTGCCCTCATCGGTTCACATGTTAGCATTTCACTAACTCAATTTTTCTGGATTTCTAATTACAAAATATATAAATAATTCAAGATGAGAGAGATATGAATTATTCAGGTTCGTAAATGCAAAGCATGTCTTCTCGAAATATGTCAAAAGCGTTCATTTTGAATGTTTGCCTTCTCAAACACCGTAATTAACGTGTTGCTGCTACTTTAGTACGTCGGACTTCTCAGTAGAAGCTCAGCGTTCCTCGTTTTCTTCTCCTTCAGCATTCCTTCGAGCCGATTTATACAGAGCAAAATTGTTTTCTCATTTGAATCTCTCGTGAAACAATTGTCAGTTCCCCAATTCATCTCGCTGCCTTCAATTCTCTTTCTGAAATCTGATTCAATTACAATTTTAAAGCGATGGTTTACATTTGAGATATTGGTTGGTTTTTTGGTCTATACAGTAACCCGCGATGTCCTACCGTCGTATCGAGTCAATGTGCTAAACCCCCCAGACAAGTCTCGGATCAGGTCTGGTACCATTTACCGAACCCGAAGCGATGATTGGCTTGGTCAGCGATGAGCGCGAAATCAAAGCCGATTTTGTAAGCAGCGCGGAGCACTTCTAAGCGCTGCGCCACATACTCGTACTTGTAGATATTCTTGGCCAGTGGAACGATTTTGAGCAGCTTAGAAAGGGTCATTGTTGTTTGAAAGTTCTGAATTTTTTGGCGTTGATCAATCCCTGGGGGATGCGCTATGCATTCGTCTTCAATTTTTAGCTTCATTTGGGGTGATTGAATGCATATCCAGTCTTTATGACTCGCAACGTATCGAGTCAGTGCCCCTTATTCTCCCAGATAAGTCTGCGACCAGTCCAATTTGGTGAGCCATGAGCGCGAAATCGAACTATCGACCTTGCGTGCGACGCAGAGCACCTCTAATTACTGCGCCATATTCGCTCCATAAAAATTTTCTCAGGAGTAGAAGGTACTTTGAAATACACATGTAGCTCCAACAGTAACGTGAAGTTGTGAGAATAATGGACTAACTTGATCTCTGTCTTACTTACTTCTATGGAAACGATCGATAGCTGCATTAGTAAGAGCATAAGGAATACTTATTGATATCGTCAGCAAACGGGCCGATCGATAAAATCGATTCTATCGATCGATTGTGCATACGGCGATCCACGTATATAAGCCTCGTATGTCTTCGCGCATACGCCCACGCCCGTCGACGTCGTGCATTCATACGCATGCATTTGATAATTACATGACCCGTCATCGCGATCTTCTATGTGGTACTCAACACTTACCGCCCTGACCGATTGCAAGAAAGTTGTGGGGAGGGGGAGGGGGGAGATCAAACCCAGCGCATTGCCTATCACCTCGCTCTCAGATACGCCCCACCACTACCACTGCGCTACCGCCGCCCCTATTAGTATCTCTCATAATAACATCACTGGTCATCGTAATCTACTGTGCGGTGGTACCCAGACCTTCTGGCCTGGCTGATTGCAAAGGAGCGTCGTGGAGGGGATCGAACGAACCCGAGCCGTGCCCATCACCTTGCTTTCTGATTCACTCCACCACTAACCACTATGCTACCGCGGCCCCCTAAGCATGCATTTAAATTAGATTTGGGCATACGACGCTGATTCATATCCATGTATGCGTGTCGTCTGTTCGAGCATGTTTATAGGTCATCGTAATTTTCGCGATCGACCATCGATTGTCCGTCCGTCCGCACAGGAACCACAATGTTATCGATCGATATTGATCGGTCGATCAGACAGATTGCGACGCGATTTGATCTGCTTAGTTTCTCTTCGTGAGATTTTTGAACATAGGGACCGGACCACCTGGTGGCCGTTCGATCTACGGACCGATCGATATGCTCCATTGAAAAGACCTCGACCAGCAGGGATGTCCTGCTTCTTACGTGGCGGACTGAGAGAGGATGGGCGGGGCGGTTGCTCTTTGCCACACGCTGAGGACTTCCGGCAACCTGTGACGTCATCATATCACTTATATTTCAGTGTAATAACACCATCGCTGACTCCTCTTCCGGCCGTCACCAGGCACAGACACTCCCCAGCGTGATCTATCGATCGATCGATGAACCGATCGATGAAAGGGGGCCACCCCTATTTCGGAACGATCATCACCGTCAATAAGCAACCGCCTTGACGATGTCCCGACGCGATCGATCGCCTGGTTGCCCGTAATTCAATGAATTCAAAGGACTCCTCGTTGTGAATTATCCGGTGGTCCTGACACGAATGGTCGAAACTGACTATACACGTGTTGGGTGCACCTTCACTCTTCAGACTGACTCACCTCGTCATCCTTGAGGTGTTGTGTCGCTCTTGTTCTTCTGTGCGATTTTCCCATCCGAAGTCATCCCGGACGGCAGTGATTTTTGACCCGTTATCGATTTTTCGTTTCTTTTTTGATCTACGAAATCGTCTAGAAGGATCGTCGCCGAGCTGATCTTCTCTTAGAGTCCATCCTTTTTGCTTTACATTTCTCTGTAAGAATATTCTATTACCTGTTTGTTCTCAGTACTGTTTGTTCATCCACGTGTATATATATATATATGTGCATGTGTGTGTAAACGTGTATACACACGTGTATATGCCCATATATACATTTATACATGCACATATCTGTATACATATATATATATGTATATATATATATATATTTGTATACATATGGCGTTCAAGACGTCGATCTCTAGTGTTCCGTTTTTCTGTATTGCATTGATTGAGCGCGTTAGTGCTGTACGACTGTTTTACTTTTTTCTGTGATTTTTTTTTTCGAAAAATCAATTTTTTATTACTTGTATGCGACCTGCAGATAATCGCAGTCGAACATGGGATTGACCATTTCGTCGCTTTTCAATCGCCTCTTCGGAAAGAAGCAGGTAATTTCTGACGTTTTTTTGGCTTATGGTGATGCTGGATAGTTTCTTTTGGTTGGGGTTTAGTCATTGGCAGAGTGGATAGCAGTTTGTATGGGACACAGCGTGTTATAGAGGAAATTACTTTCTAACATTTTCTTTGATATCTTTCGTTTTGAGTGTTTTCTTAAGACCACAGCTCAAATTTCAATATGCCTGGCAATGATTTTTTGAGCCACGCATGTCAGTGGTCTATCAGAGAGGGCTGACTTCTGAGCCCGATACACGTGTTTCGATCTTGCGATCTCGTCAGTCGGGCAGTTACCCTTTCTCGTTGGCGTTGATTATTGGTGAAAAGACGAGAAAGGGTAACTGCGCGACTGACGAGATCGCAAGATCGGAAGCACGTGTATCGGACTCTATAAGTCAACCCTGTTGACAGACCACTGACATGCGTGGCTCAAATAATGATTGCCAGGCATTTTCTTTAATTTATTTGATCAGTCTTCTTAGTGTTTCTTATCATCACTGTGCGGATCCCAGTACTTCAAGCACCCAGTGTGTTTTTTTTTGCTTCTTCTTGAACGATGTAGAAAAGTGGTTGAGCGAGTCTCGTTGCAATCTCGAGGATAGCCTGGCTGTGGCGTTACATAGGGCGTTCGTTCTCGACCATTGGAAAGTATTGATGGTGGGGTTTGGTCCCACGTGAGCCGCGGCGACCATCACAACCACTCGGCCACGGCGCCCCATTTTTATGACACTAGAATTTATCAATAAGAGCGCATGTGGTGCAGTGGTCAGATGTGCTCTACGTCGTACACGAGGTCAATGGTTCGATCTCGCGCTCATGGCCCATCAAGCCATCCATCCTTCCGGGGTCGGTAAACTGGTACCAGATTGGTCTCAGACTTGTCTGTGTGGATAAGCAGCACTGACTTGATTCAGCGGAAGGCCACCGCGAGTCATTGTAAAGGCCAGGTGCGTATTCAATCACCTCAGACGAGGTTCGAAATTGAAGGCGAATACCTGACGCATCCCTCAGGGATTGATGAACACCGAGAGCTCTATCCTTTTACCTTTTAGAATTTCTAGTAGGGAGAATTATTATTCTGCAAAGGGGAGATATTTAAAGGTAATGCTGCCGTCGAGTAGTATTATCGCGCTACACTACTGGATAGTTTTGTTTTAAGTGGAGTTTAGTCTTTAGTCGGGTGAATAATAGTTCTTACGGGCACGGCGTATTATAGAGAAAATTATTTTGGAACTTTTTTTTCACTTTATGGATCCGCCACCACAGTGGTCTTTTTCACTACGCGGATGCCAGTACTCCAAGCATTCAGTTCCTTTTTTTTTCGTCCTCTTGGACGTCATAGAGTACTGCTGCAGCGAGTTTCCTTACAATCTCGAGAATAGCCTAACCGTGGCGTCCCATAGGGCTTTTGTTCTTGACTGTCGGAGAGTGTCGAGCAGTGAAGCTTGGCTCTATGCGCGCCACGACAAGCATCGCAACCACTCGCTCACGGCACCCTCATTTTAAAACATTAGAATATTTAGCCAGAGAAATTAAAGTTTTGCAAAGAGAAGGGTTCCAGAGGTAGAAGCGCCGTCGAGTAATGTTAGTGCTCGACATTTTTGAATGTTTTTGTTTTGTTTGAGGGTTTTAATATTTTCAATCACTTCCTTGGAAGTGAGTACTTTTCAATCGCCAATAGGGTTATGGGTGGGATGAGTGGTAGTCCTTATGAGACACTTTAGGATGGAAAAGCAGAGCTTCATGTGGGAATGGGAGCTTTAATAACATCGGATATGGATGGTATATCAATATGAAAGAATTGGTTAGAACTTCTTACTTGTGTGACCTGTACTTTTTTAACTTGGCTGCTTTCCAGCAGTGGTATGAGGTTGAGATAATTACCTAAGAAGATTGAGTAGTCTACAGAAAGTCATTAGAAATCGTAGTTACAGAGAGCTTTCCTCGGTGGTATAGTGGTAGCACAAGCTTCCGCTTTCCATGCTATTCGATCTTCTTAGAAGATTATTTCAGCTTCTTGTTTGGTTGTGCTGCTGTTTCAGTTTTTTTCGAAATAACTGTCTAACAGTTTTCAAGCACCTTGACTTATATACTACAAAATTTACATAATGGTTTAAGGAATTTTATAAAAAGAGGGCCTTGGGATTATTTGGAGTTTTCACAACGTTTAGAACTTGTTGTGGACTTTGTTGGTGATAAGGTAATGTTCGTAATCCTGGTAGATCCTAAGGTTTTGCTAAGTTTTCTTCAAAGCTATAATGACTTTGGCTATAGACGCAAGTATGAGGAAGATTATTAGTACTTCTCCTTCTTGAGCAGATGCTAGATTGTTAATAGTAGAACACATTGATTCCTATAGGGTTTACCGCCTCATCGTAACTCGGAGGATGAGTTCCTGGGTGTCGGACTGCGAAACACAGCGGGATTGAACCCTCCAGCAGGGCCACCCACGCCGAGAATGAGTCCGACATTTCCAACCAAAAAGCACAGCTAAGAGTAAACCGTACCAGGACGACCACTGTCTCGGCAGCTATAGTCGTGGGGTGGTAATCTTCTTCCGATTCACAGTCAGGCGACTGCTGAAGTGTGGCGTCAGCCCGAGGAAACCTAGCCAGGCTCACATTGGGACTTCAAGGAAGATTACAGCTAAGCCAACAGTTTCTCTGTGCTGGCACGCACTATTAGAGAAGGCGGGCGACCAAGTATCCAAGTTAGTATTCATAGAAGGCAGTAGTATAGTACGATAATAATATAGTGGTTGACGTACTAGCGGCTTCTGTTCTTCAGAGCGAAGAGCCAAACTTTCGCGTGCATTGTACTCAGTACTCAAACACCATAAACCAAAGGAAATCGAGTTTGATGGTAGTAGTAGAACTTGGCCATATGGCTAGTGTACATCGCCTTCCCTCTACACGTCCAGCGGAATATTTGATAGATACGACTGAGATGTGGGTGTGAGAACCATAACATAAAAGAATTAGACTATTTGATTGGATGTTCTCTTTCTACAGTTTGAGTGCGGTCCCTTTCAATCCAAACTGACCTTAACCGGATTGTAAGTGTTGGTCGGTGTATCTTCTTGAAATTGGTGCTGGGAAAAGAGATGTCTCGAAAAGATCATGAGCAGAGAGATGGTGAGGAAGCTGAGACATCAGGGATCATCGTGTTTTTGGATGAGTTCCGGGATTTGAATAGATGCTCTCATGGTTACAGTGCATTCCCTTTAGTCTGCAAGAAGCTTATCTGAATCGTGAGTGATAGCGATCTTCTTGAAGATCGCGTCGCAAAAGCAGTGTCGTTTTGGAAGGATTTCGAGAGGAGATGGTTAGTGAGGAGGATGAAACATCGGGATGCATCCAATTTTTGTTCTAAACTTTCTTCCTCCTTTTACATAATTTTTTTTTCTCAAAGACATACTCTTCTACTTGGTGTAAAGAGCTGTAGCAAATTTATCTGGAATGTCAAGTTGTTGGTCATAGTCACGAATAGCGTGATGTTAGGCTTATCTTTATTTCATCACTCCATCTTCCAGCATTATTTTCCTTTGTCCAGCAGGCGTAATTTTTGTTGTGCGTTACCATATTTTGGGAATGATCTTACTGAATATCTTGAGATTGTAAGGGAAGCCCTTGTGATTCATGCAAATGAATAAAACTAAGCAAATTAAAATGTGAAAGGGGGCGGTGGCCGAGTGGTCAGTGATGCAGTGATGCTTGGTGCGGGTTTGTCCCCTCCTAAGACTCTCTGACAGTCAGTCAGCGAACGACTCAGCCTAACTGTCTCAGAGATTGAAAGGATTGATCCGATCAATAGTCTCTGACGTTCGATGAAGTAAGGGGAAATTTTGCGAGAAAGTCGATGAATGCGAAGAGCCGAATCGGATGTTAGCAGTACAAGGATTCGAACAGCAAAATGTGAAGATCGATTCAATGAAAAGAGACAAAAAATTTGAAAAACTCAAAATTGAAATTCTGGTCACGAAACTATCTAGATGTGACTGACGACAGTAAGGAGGTAGGTACGCGCAAACTGTTGTAATATTTTGGTGTTATTCATCACATTATAGGTACGAATTCTTATGGTCGGTCTAGATGCAGCTGGTAAAACGACAATTCTATACAAGCTCAAGTTAGGAGAAATCGTAACTACGATTCCGACGATCGGTTAGTATCTGACTTTACAGACTTTTCTTCTCGTTACAACAGTTTTCGGAGTTTTCAACATAGTCGAAAGGTGCTAAGGTGTTTGTTGATTAACTGTTTAGGATTCAACGTGGAAACCGTAGAATACAAAAACATCTCATTCACAGTATGGGATGTTGGAGGTCAAGATAAGATTCGCCCATTGTGGAGGCACTACTTCCAAAATACTCAAGGCCTTATTTTTCGTTGTGAGTGTTCATGTTTCATTTTGAATTTCCTTTCCAGTGGTCGGCTATGCTTTATGCTTTGACATTGTTAGAAGTGTAGGTTTTGGTCGGCCTTATTTAGTGAAATTTTAAGGCGCTGATGATTTTTGATAGTTGGTGTTGTTTTTGATCCGCCACTTATCACCTTTGGCATCTTCCGTCCGCATGATTGCAGGTGGACTCGAATGACCGCGAGCGTATCGAGGAGTCTCGGGAGGAATTGCACAAAATGGTCAATGAGGATGAGCTTAGAGATGCAACACTTCTTGTATTTGCGAATAAGCAGGTTTCTTACATTGTGCATTACTAGTGCTCATAATCTCGAGAGAATTCTAAAGATTAAATTGCTTCAAAACTAACAACACCTTCTAGGATCTACCAAACGCTATGAGTGCTGCAGAATTGACGGATAAGTTGGGCCTACACAATCTGCGCTCACGACAGGTATTGACTCGAATAATATGGTATTGATTATTGCTTGATGATAGTTCGCCAAATACGGTGTGATTTGTGAAAATTTGCAGGTTTTGACTTTTTTTTTCTTGTGATGGCAAGTGTCATAGAACGCTTAAAATAGGCTAGCTCATTGGAACTTGGAACAATTACCTCTCAATTAAATAGATAATCTCATTTATAGGACAATTTTTTTTCCTCAAATGGGTATATTTCTGAACTTTCGTAGCATCTCTTGAGGATTAATTAGAAGGAAAATGGAAACTTGTGAAAGCTCAATGACTTGCTAGGTCAGATTTTCTAAAAAGATCATGAAGTAAGCAGAGCGACGACGGTCAGATATCGCACCACGAATGTTTGTACTCACCTACATTTTTTCAATAGTTGTTGAACGCAATTCATAGTTGAGCGTTCGAGAACTACTGGACTTTTATAGAGTCACATTACACTAGAAATAATGGAGTGACTTTGGCAACTTCGTATAATTCAGCTCCCCAACATTTCTTACATAGATTGTTTTTAGTGGTACATCCAGGCGACGTGTGCTACCCAAGGCCATGGACTTTATGAGGGATTGGACTGGCTCTCCAACCAACTCTCAAAATCCTAATTGTAATGTATCTGGTTATTTTTTGAATCAAATGTGCGCTACTATTATAGTATAAATATAATCAGTAACGTTTGCTGCCTTTCTGCTCCATATTATATGATGGAAATCCTAGCAGTGAGATGCAGCGTTTCATCGTTGCCCTCTCTCTCGTTCCTATCATTTAACACTACAATTTTTGTGATTATTTGTTAACTTTATCGACCGGGCTTCCATGTGATTATCTACTAGATAATGCCTAATATTGACACACGTGAGAGCATTCGACAGCGATGAAGCGGTGGCCGTGTATATTTTCTGGATTTTTGTTGTGTATGCTATACCACTGGTCGTTTGAGTATCGTTGGGGAACTCTCAAGTGTTGTTTACTACATTATCTGTGGATGTGATTTTTCTTTTCTTTATTGTTCTGATCGGATATACTGATAAATACTAAAGATATGGAAGACGTATTGCTACTATATCTACTTAACAGCAAACAACCCAGTTCCGAGATCGCTGCTGTGGATATTGTATTACGCGAGATATGTTCACTTCAGGTGATGTAGAAGAAGGTAGAACCTGTGTGGAAGGGTTAAGAAATTTTGCGACCCACTAATTTGCGTGGTCACATTTGACCGCTCCAAAGTGTAGAAATTGCTGCAGTTTACTGGTGAAAGCATGACTGATTCCTACCTACCCTTTTCAGTTTTTTTTTTTTCAAATGACAGCTGGATTGCTGAGCGCCATGTTCGCATGGGCCACTAGCCAGGGAAATCTATCAGTAGATCCTTCCAAATCGGCTCATCACAAAAGGCCAAATTACACATGTTGCCTCAGTTGTCGCTTGAGGTTTCCTCTTTTTAGAAAGGTTATATAGTAGTGGTTGAAATTGAGATATTGAGGGTAGTGCAGCTAAGGCGTTTGTTAAGCGACCTCAAGAGTGCAGAGGGAAGGTTGAGCCAGGATCCTCTTCTGGAACACCGCATCACTAACCATAGCTCTACTCCGCTGTCTTACCAAGTCTAAGGGTACAATAAATAAGAGTAAAAATAGGCAAATACGGGAGAGGAGCACCTACGTGGTACAAAGCTTATGAAGATGTATTTTGTTCTTGTATTTTGTCTATTCGAGTGTTACACGCCAGTATAAAACAAAGAGCAAAATTCTTGGAGGTATTCCTAGTAAATTCTTCTTTATAGCTGTAAAAAAGGCAGAGCTAAGGCTTCGACGGTGCGGCGTGTAACTTGAGCTCTCGGAGAGAAACAGTCGGTCGCTCGTATCTCAGCATTCTTGTGGTCGTATATCACATAGAACCCTCTCATGAAGGATGAATATGTAGTGTTCAAATGTTTATAAATTCCTTCATATTGCTCTTCCTGTGAATTTTCCAAAAATTCCGGATCTGATAATTCAAAACCGTTTTTCCTTAGCCCTGGCCTGATAAATTAGTCTGTTGAGTACTGATTATTATCTGCGTCATTCAAAAGATTTTAATTGATTGCGATAATGTCAGAGAAAAGTCATTTCTGAAATACCACTGCGCTCTGTACCCCGCGCATAATAACACTAAGTGCTACAGGGTGTATTGTCACCGAAAAAGCAATCCTGTAGCAGTAATTTTAGATAAACGACTTTCCTGTGTAGAATGATACTGCCCAGCTAGGTAATTTCATTCGTGTGATACTTCACTCTAGAAGAATCGACTCGATGTAACTACGAACACCCACATCACAGGGAATAATTTGAGGACCACTGACTGTCTGTTGAAAGGTTAAGACGCGATGAAGAAAGTAAGCGTCGAACTTTTTTTTTTCTCTTTTCCCAACAGCTTTGTACGAGACTTGTATAATCACCCCGTCACCCGGAAAAATATTCCCCAACTGGAATTCTGCAATTAAACCACGCCTAACTCCATTGAGAATTCCTAAGTTGAATTTCAGCTACGTCTAGCGTTTGAATGTACGAAAAGCGGAGACGATTCATGGCATATAGAAGAATCAAATTGTTATGGACACGGTGGAAAATACCCATAAAACCTGCTTGCTCATAATACAAACAAAATCTGTCTGAAGCGCGTGTTTGAAGGAGAAGAATGGGAACACTGCATAGCCTGTCAGGGCCCTTCTCCCCAGCAACAAAATAAATTGCATAGACGTGTTCAACGTTGAACAATGTTTTATGGATTCATCATGCCGTTTACAACGTCAAGCACAGTAGAAGACATTGCATGCATATTTGCCATGCACAATGACTTCTATGGTGTACCAATACATCAAATAAGTGCATTTAATATACCACACAATTTTCTCACCCATATACCGCCACCCGTCACCGAACGGATGGGTTTTGAATACCCATCCACGCTCAACGAAACGAACTTTTAACTTTTAGGTCGTGGAAACAACATAATGAACGACCTAGATCCAGCGTTGAGCAGGAGGAAACGAGCGGTTTGGAGAACGTTTAAGAGCAACGAAGATGTAGTGAAGAGGACAAAGAACATCCGACTCCGTGCCCACCTTTTCGACTCGACGATCATCCCTGCCCTGACGTATGCAGCAAAAACCTGATCGCTACGTAGGCAGGATGAAAGATCATCTGGCGTTATTCGAAAGGTCGATGTTAGGAGTATCCCGTATCTGGCAAATGAGAGAAAGGATCCGAAGTTCCGACTTACGTCAACGATCGAAAATCAGAGACGCCGTTCTACACGCCAGGATATCGAAAATAAGGTGGGCCGGACACGTGATGCACTTCAACGACAACCGATGGACGAGAGCCGTTATCGACTGGATTCCTCGGGACGCCAAGCGCTCTGCAGGAAGACCACCCAACCGTTGGTCCGATTTACTCACGAGAAGCCTAGAAGAAAGATATGAAGCTTGAATACATAGAGCGACGTATGCCCACTGGGCTACTCTTGCAAGCGATAAGGAAGAATGGTAGTGTTGCTGGTGCCCGCTCGAATTACTCGACGATCAACGGGCGACAGGTGATGCAGGTGATACCGTCACCAGTACGAAGTTAAGGGGTTGTGGGGGGATGAGTAATGGAACCAAGGGCCCTGTGTGTGTTGCAAGTCAGCTCTACCGATTTCGCTGCTCGTGCTCGCTTTTGACAACACTCTCATAATGGTTCTTTCTCAATGAACTCAATTCTATACATTGCAAGCATAGTTTTATACAATAATACAATCACATCAAGCAAATATAGTTAGCAATATAGTGAAAAAATTCAGGATACTGATAATAATTAATAAAAGAGTTATTGTAGAAGAAAGCATTGAGAAATGTCTGAAAATGGATTCAACAAGTTTGGGAGAAGGGTTTGGAAAATCGAGAAAAATTATGAACTAAAAAGCGTAGGTGCGAAGAAGCCGAAGTTCAATCTACCAGAGCGGGTTGCTTGACAGGAGATGCGCCTTTCGTGCTTTGGCCTGATGAGCGCGATTCGCCAGTGAACCTTCAGGAGTTTGATCCATTTCCACATTGGCATTCATCGCATTATTCTGAATCAAATACGCTTTCACGATATCAAATTAGAAAGAAAAGAGTAAAATCAATAGAAAAAACAAGCTGACAATGGAAATATTCGTGCTCAAGAATTCTATCAGTGGAGCACAGAAGTCTGACAAAAATCTTTGTCTGATAAAAGAAATAGTTATAAAGAAAATACATTGGAATCGAGACGCACAGTGCCTTCTGAGGCTTGTACCAGAGGCAATGCGCCTCGTTGATAATATGCCAATATGAACCGTTTTCATCACTCAAATCTTACTTATTGACTGAAGATAAACGATCATCGATCACCATTTCTTTTGTTTTGCTCATTGATGTTTCCTAAACTTGTAATGAGTTTCCTCTGCTGACGTGAAACTATCTGAGTCATGGAAACTTTTCGTTTGACGTAGAATTCTTATCACGGTGAAGAGTCTCAAACAACGAAAAGAAACGCTCAGTGTTTCTTTGTGGAACTTCACTGTTTAGATTTTTTCATTATCTCGTTTAACTGAAATTATTAGTGAGAATTGAGCGAAGGATATCAGTACTGATTGCAGACATCAAAAGTTGAGAGCCCCATAGAGCCTGGGTGATGTTTCAGTGTGGCGAATTCGACAAGGGAGTCATCCTCTTCCCAGATTATCCAAGGCTAAAACTTCGAGAGCTTAACGGGCGTCGGTAGAGCAACTGTTCAGCACTCACTCTTGGAAAAAGTGAGATCTGGGTTCGAATCCCAGCTGGCGCAAATGCTTTTGAACCATACTCTACATTATTGGCTTCATGAAACATCATACCACCGCAATAGGCGTCAAATAAATTGAAATCGGTTTGGGAGCTTTAGCGATTCTATTTGGAAGTTACGCTAGAAGTAAGGTCTGTAAGGCCTACACCACAGCGAAATCCAAAATGCTGCTTGTGATCAGATATTTGGAATGAAATGAAGGACGCGTTGTCAAATTATGATGTTGTTCATGTCACTCAAGCCAGCATAGCTCACTGAGAGACGAGGGTGGATAGATATTACTGGTGCTTACTCAATGATTAATGAGATCATGATGGAGAGTAGTGCAAACTGATGTTTTGCCCTCTGCGCTCTTTTGACATCAAAAGAGTACATTCATTCCTCAGTGCAGGCGAACGGCACGAACTAATCGGTTCTTGCTCAAGTAGACATATTGACTTAACCATAGTAATCATCTGTTTTTATCGTTTTTATTTTGCATATACAAACCAACTGAGTAAAATTAAGTACCTTAGACGTATGTCCACTGATGGCATGTCGTAGCCAACGTGTCTCGGTGGCACTATTGCCGATATGACGTGGTATCTGAGGTCGACGCCAACCTTCTGGAGTCTTATCTGAAAAAAAAAACACTGTTCTAGAGTTCTATTTTAGTCCGCAAAATATATCTCTACCACCTAAAAATTTCACTCATTTTTTTGCTACCTACGATAAAAATAAAAGCTTTTATTTCGAGACGACTTTGGCGAAATGGAACTGATGAAGCTTTTTTCTGCATTTATCGTGCAGGATTAAATGCCAAGTTAGTGACTAATTGTATGACTCTCTACAGAGAAAAATAATGAAAGGAAGAAAAAAATGGAAACGCATAGTCTTAATGAGTAAGAATGAAAGAAGAAAGCAAATGTGAATGACAAGCTGAAATTGGCGGCTATGGAAGAAAAAGAGAAAAGAGTCCTTGCGTTTTTAGCAAACACCATCGACATCATTAATATACTTTCCTAGGCTGATTTATCTGCTTCGTTCAGTAATTTTTTTCTTGAAATTAAGGAGTAGATTGGATAAAGTAAGTGATGATACTGTTTACAGCGCTGGCAACGCGCTTAGATTTTGACCTGACCTACGCACTCAATACTATTTCATAAATTTTTTTATATGACACGAATCACGAAGTTTTAGACATGGAAGTAGAATACATATAAAACTCGTACCAGCTTCGTTAACGGCGACCGATTTGAAGAGCTTTTCGAATACAACGAAATTCGTGTTTTGCCAGACCGGTCTTGTGAGGCCGTAATGTCGTGAAAAAAAGCCGAGCTGTGTCACTGATGGATTGTCAAGTGCCAACTAAAATTACGTCTGGAATTCATACCGTATTTGCTGCATAATTTTCATTTAATGACGCGTTAGGGTGTGAAATATAATCACGAGAGTGCTGAGATGGTAGCGAAAATTGGAACCTGAAGTGGCTCCGAAAGCGATCACCGTTTCTCGGGGTTCAATTCACTGTACTAACAAGGCGCTCACTCTGTCTTTTTCTCAGCTTTGTTTTGAGCTATTTGGTGGATTCAGTAAACACTCATGAAAGACGGTGATAAGAGAGCACAACTCGGGCATTAATTCAGTCAAGTTGAAGGCCTTACGTAGAATTGCAAAATTGACTTTGCTTGCTGCCTAATTTACATTTTAACAGCCGGATTCGACATAGAGTGTTCTCGAACAGCGACTTTGGGCTCTTTTTTTCCGAGGCACCTGAGTTTGCCGCTACACTATCGCGACCCTCTACTTAGTGAGTTATTGTAAAGGCAACAAGGGTTTGATGCCACCCCAGGTTTCACTTCTGCTCATACAGCGCTTAGATAGTTATAAAATCATTTTTTAGGGCATCGAAACAATAGTAGACACTCAAGAACGGTAACTCATTAGATAACTCGAAATATGTGCACACCTTTCCAGAAAATTGTACTTGCTTCGATAAAATCGCTTTTTACTAGAAGATCCAACACTACACGCTAAGTACACTTCCTGGCGTCCATCTTCCATAAAGGTGTTCGCGTTGTGGATTCGGCTGCTACCAGAGTATTTGCCCTCATACATGAATGTTTTGGAATAGTGGTCGATTCAGATTTTCGTGACTGATTCCTTCGATAGTCGTTCTAGGGCGCTTTAAAGCAATCAGCAGAGGCAGTTAGTAACCGCTATGGACCAGAGTTCTCGTGCGAGTACGTCGGCATAAAAAATATGGAAAGCAACTTTGACTCTACCAGAACTGAGCTAGTATGATTTGTAAGCTTGCGATAATCATAGAAGTGCTCAAACTACTCAAATTCAGGCTCTTGGTACTACCACTTTGCGGCTACAGCAATTTATCCAAGAAAACAGATCGCAAAGTACCTGATACGGTTCGGCTTGTTCGCTTTGCAGCAAAAAGTCGATAAGCGCCCTACCATGTCCTTTTCGTTGTTCAGCGTAATGCACATAGAAATCAAGCAAGCACAAGATCTGAAAGCCACCGTATCCCGTACTAAAACAGAACTTGGACCTTTTTCGAGAAGCTGGTTTGTTCTTTCCCGGATATGTCAAAGTAGTCAATGTTCACCAAGTTTGAGCAAAAAAAAAAACTGTTGCAGAATCTTTTCAGGTATAATGGCAATAGTCGTGTTGGACTGTTAGTTTCCTTGAGTGTTATAAAAAATCTTAAAAGCAAAATCCTACGATATATTCTATATGCACCATAAGTACTACCAATAACGTATTCATCTAGGCTTCATCAAAAATTTTTTTAACATATCATAAGAAGGGGGGGCACAAGACTTTAGACAGTCTTTCGGTTACATATCTTCCTTGACTGAGCCTTTATCAGGTGCTGTGAGTTTAATCAGCTGAAAGAGAGCATGACTGATTTTGCCGAGGTTAAAGGATTAGCCGGTTTACAATACCTCTGCTGATTTTGTCTAAAAAGTGCATCATTATTGAATGCAGTTTTCTCGCTTCATTCCCCTTAGAGCCACGGCTACAAGCTTGTTCACTGTGATAGCCATCTAGTCACGGCGACAACGAAGCTTATCTCGTTCAGATTCACACCAGAAAGTCAGTGCATCAAAAATTTGTAGACTACATCGGACAACTTTCCAGACATCACTCGGGCAGTGCTACCTCACGCAACCTGGCGAAGAATACTATCCTTATGTTATGAAGCCATCGGCGATGTCCCTCATCATCCCTGTTTTGGCCGGAACCGCTGTCATTTCTTATAATGGGTGTTTTGGATGGCGTTCTACGCTCTGTCGCCAGCACTTCAGAAGTTGTTTACTGTCAGCAAGCAAGTTCACCATAGCTGTCTTCTGGTCTCAGTAATCTCTTGTCTTATAGAAGACACAAAAGTAACACTTGTTTCTCATTAATACTATTTTGGGGAGATTTATTCGGCCACCAATCTTTTCACATTCGTTGTCGAAATCAAACAACATTCGTTTCGACTAGTTGATTCTTAAAGTTCTAAAAGAGATGTCATCAGCGAAGTGAAAATGGCGCAGATGTCGACCGTCGAATTTCACTCACGTTGTGCCATTCTAAGGGTGGCACGACGTTCCGGATAAACGCAGTGCGGAGTTTTTTGCAAGATGGTATCGCCTCGTCAAATCCCTATCTTTATGTCAATTGTAATCCCGATAACTGTGATCTTCTGAGTTTGAGAATCTACTATGTAGCCCACTGGAACCTTTAGAAGCACAGTATAAACACTCTGAATAGCCAGAGTCTCTATGACTGCGCCAACTGAATTGATGGCTTTCCTCAAATCCAAAAGTGAAACAAAGCGGTCTACTGTATTATTGTAAAAGTTCAAAGAGTCTTGTCATTGTGTAGGTGTGATCTATTTGAGTGAATCCATCTCGAAACGTAGTCTGATCGTATAACTGTTCTTGTCCAGTGTTCTAATCGTCCTATCCACCAAGTGAAACTCTTGAAGACTCGAGAAAAGTCCAAAGACAACAGAAAGCAAGAGATTTTGCGATAGCTGTCGATGTCACGAAAGTCTTTCTTTCTGGACATTAACACTGTTTTGTTGGCTTTCCAATGACTACGAACCTTGTATTCTAACAGGTAATCTGTAAAGAGCTTGCTTGGGTCCTATCCTACTCGGATCGGGTGTTGCTCGATTCTTCACTGAAGAAATAGCATGTCGGCTATTGGAAGGGAGAACCGGTGAAGCGAAATATTCATCCGATTTTATTCTACGCTACGCAACCGGTGGAACGAAATATTCACTCAATTTTATCTCTCATGATGGTAGGCGAAGATGTCTTATAATGAGAGGCGTCCGTAGGTGATTTTCTTCACTGCCTCTTTGGAGAATGATGAAATACTAAAGGATAAAGTTCTCGAGATAAATCCTTGAGATATGTTTGAAGTTACTGAATGCATATGTGAACTTTGCAATGATTCGCGGTGGCCTTCTGATGCATCAAGTAAGTCTGCTATTGTCTCAGACGAGTCGTGTACCAGTTCTTCGACCCTTAAGCATGGACAGCTTGGTGAGACGTGGCCTGTGATCGAATCACTTCTGTAATTTTGGGCTGGTGAGTTCGTAGGTGTAGCAGTGTACCTTTAAACACTGCGCGACACTCGCTCAATCTGCAAACTTGTAGAAAATGAAAATGCTGCACATGATCGGAGGAAAGCTGGACATTTGTGAGCTAATGTGGCTAAAGAGTGGTTAGACAAATGTGCATCCAATGTGAAGACCATGTTGTTCAGTATGCTCCAGCACTGCTCATCAGAAATGTGATCGTGAACACTGCAGACACTCCACTTAGAAATGATTTATAGAGGGACATTCCAAATTGTTTACCAATTCAAATTGAAGAGTGAAATTCTATTATTTTGCTGCGTATCAACCGATGATTGTAAGTATTATTTATTATAAGATGGGGAAATGTTAACCAGTGCTGTTCGTTTGCAAAGAATTTGTGGATGTTTGCTTCTGATTGTTGAATAAGAATTTTTCGTGAAATATTCATATATCAATTATTTCGTGAAATATTACAATATCAATAAGATGCTGTGCAAGTATGCTTCATGAATGCTCATATTCTCCAAAGAACTGCTCTACTATGTCATGATTGCTCGCTATTTTACCGTAGTTCGTACTAGAGCTGCGCAAAAGTTTTTCTAATAATAGTACGATGTAGAGGATAGTTTTTTTTTCGGTCGACCCTCTTACAATGTCGGCAATAAAAATCTGCACTGAGACTTGATGTATGTTTTTTTTTTGTTAGCATGTAGTCCTCCCACTAAATAACTGACTCGATTCATTGAAAGATTGAGAATATATCAATAGCTGTCAAGATTTAGTAAGCTGACATAAATAAATAAAATTAAGAGAAGGAACATCGATAGTTACCTCTCCTTCATAAGTTTGCATTTCCGAGTCATACAGGAACAGATGTTTTCTACCCACTTTTGCGTATCCAATCATGCGGCTGACATTCCTCTCTCTGAATGTCTTTGTTTCAGATTCTATCACACTGACAAAAGCGAGATTTTAATTCGGGCAAGTAAACACTATTTGGATAGATGAGATGTGGTTGAAGGGTACAATGTTGATCAATTTCTCAAAGATGCATGATACGTTTCCACCAAATTGGCATCGCATAGATGATTGCTTAAAACGTCCACATAACAATTTGTGGTGGCCACGATGTATCAATTCAGCATTTCCATCGCTTCGGACATGTCCGATACAAATTAATCGACCATGGAGGATGGGTTCGTCTCATGAGTGGTAGCAAACCAGCAACCGAGTCGCTGTGCATTGCATAGCATCTATAGTCACTGCGGCTATATGCTCTCAATGCTGACAAGCGCATGAGAATCATGTATACCATGTGGGGATGAACATATCGAATTGGATGCCTCCTACGGCGACTACCTCGTACATGTATCTTAAACGTTCAATGAACATAAAGAGCAACATCAAGATGGAAATAGACTGAGAAGAAAGAGAGCAGCATGAGTTGCTTGTGGTTTCTCACATAGATTATTGACCAACTAACGGACTTAAGACTCCGTGCTCACTTTTGTAATAAACAGTCATCGTAGCGCTTTGTTACGCGGCAGAGACGGAAGCCGGTATTTTAGTCATGTCAAGAAATGTGTGGGCTACCCACAAGGCACTGTAAAGAAGTCTTTGAGAATCAGTCGGGGCTTGATTAACGTTGAGCCAGTATGTGGTGCTTAGATCTTTGAAAACTAACCTATTTCTGAGATCCAAAAATATATATCGGTGACGGAATACAGATGCGGTTACATATATAACAGAACTAACGACAGATCGTCAAGAACGTACACTGGAGTGGATTCCAAACAAACTGTAAACGTTCTTCTTGGACGATTACACCAGGGTTAATCGACAACCACCTGCATGGCAACTTTGTCAGAATTAGTGGTCAAACAAATATGGTGGGTCTCGCTGACCCCTGACCCTCTCGCTGACCTTGGCAGTCTTGTTAAGTGCTGGAGGATGTTGGGTGGAGTGGAGCTTGAGTCCACGCTCATTGTCACGAACATCACAACCACTCGGCCACGGCATTCCCATGATCGTTAATAGCACTGTTGAAAAACATGAGTGATGTAAGGGCAGAGCAATAGCTCCCGGTAACGGTGAATGAGGGTTCGATGCCCGTTCAAGATTTCGAGTTTTGCTTATACCTCATCATCTTAGTAGAAGGAAGCAATTTGTGAAGTGCGTCGATGGCTACAAAAGTGAAACTATGCTGAAAAGTGAGAAAGAAGTGTTTATTTATTATTCGATTTTTCTTTGCGGTGATAACATTGAGGTAAAACTAATGATTCAAGCAATTCTGCGACTATGACGGAATATGCGGCTTGGTGAGCGCAATGAGGGGAGCTGAACCAACGAGCGCTTATGTATGGTAGGGCATCTCTACCAACAGCGCTACGTGTGCGCCAATATCATAAATCAGCATAAAGCATAGCTACTTACGTGTCGAACTCCCAGCTGAGATATAAGTGTGATCAGACGATACCAACTTCTCGCAGCATGTCAACGGTGATCGAAGTTGCATAGATTGAGCTGATAACTTACCCAGTTCATCAATCGCTTGATAAATCATCGGCGATCTGAAGAGTACTTTCAATTTTTAAGTTGTTTATACATAAGAATTAACCTATTGTTTTAGTAGTCTTGTGCAAAATTCCGATAATGTTCTTGAAACAGCGTTCCTCTTCAAGTGATCAACACAATAGTGGAAGATGGACTAAGAGGAAGAAAAAAGATTGAAGACGAGAAAAACGTTTGCATATACTCCTATCACGGGACAGAAACCCACAAATTTAGCTACAGTACCTCCATAGCTCCGGTATCATTCACATCGTTTTTCTAAGTTATATTAGTTTTGTCTAGTCTCATTCTCACTCAAAAATGTACAAATAGATCTGCTCGATCAACATGAAAACCTCATCTATCGCAAGCTTTTACATATTCCTGCTTCACTACCATTTCCATGTCAGGACTGAGAAATCAGTTTGTGTCAAACAGTACCTCAAATTTATGAACTTATGTCGGTCATAGTCACACACCAACGATCTTAACCATTGTAAAGTTCAAAACTTGGAGAAGAAAGCCTACCCGTGAAGCATGAATTGAATGTATGAAGCTTTATCATTCACGAAATTTTACTAACTTCAATTTTAGAATAATCAAAGTTTGTTGAAAAAGGAACTTAGTGTTACTGCGACTTCACAATGTATTCAGGTTAGGCCGAAATCATGACGTACGTGACGCTCAACAGTAAATCGAGCATTACTTTGTTCAACGCTTTCCATTCATAAAAACATGTGCAATCTCACAGACTGCCTGATATAGAGTGAATCAAAAATGATGGCACGCACAAAACATACGAATCGATCTTCTGACTGGGTTATTCGACGAGTACTCAACTCAGGTTTGCTGAGAGGCGACTTTCGGCCATCCTAATTTTTCATATGAAGAAAAACGAAACCAAAACGTTATTTAGAGTGACTTACTGTAATAGCTTGATTCTCATTGGATCAAGTCTGACCAGTGCCGATCCGAAAACAGGACGTAAGTCTATAGCGACCTCCATAAGATCAGTAAGTTGCAATGACGGCTAGAAGCTGAGTGCTCATGCATTCCTTACTAACACATTGCGCATATATGACACTGAACAACTGCGTCTCTTTGTTGCATAGACTGCCTTACCAAATGGGTTTCTGATGCTGGTGTATATCAAAAGCACGCAAATTCCTTTGGCTGAAAGCTACCGTACACTGATGTCAATCCACAATTGCATATGCATGGGAGTTAAAAGATGATCATGCATCGAGAATAGGTTACTTCACCCATCATAATACTAAAGGGTTTCTGTAGAGTAATGACTGAACCATTTCAAATAGATTTTCTGAACGGTGACGTGTAGTTGCTCGCCTAGGGCTTTTTAAACTTACTTTATAGATAAATCATAAAAGGATGAATCGCTCGGCGTTCATCAAACCCTGACGGATACGCTATATAATCGCTTTTTATTCCAACTTCGTCTGAGGCGATTAAATGCATATATACCTTTTACAATGACTCACGGTGGCACAACGATGTATCATGTCAGTGCTGCTATCCTTACAAACTAGTCTGGTGCCAATCCACCAACCCCGGAGGCATAGAAAGTTTAGATTGTGTGCGGCATAGGGCACCTCTAACTACTGAACCATGTGAGCTTTTCAGATTACTCATAAAAGTTATGGAATATAGAAATCATCTGAAGAACATCGCTTGATCAATGACTTCATGAGGAATTCAAAAGTTCGACCTTTATAAACCTCGGCATAATCAATTGATATATGAAAATGGAGAAAACTTATCTTGATTAGCTGACGCGAGGTTGGTAGAACAGTTGTAGAAATTCGACTGACGTTTCGGCGACTCGCCTTCTTCAGAGCCTGGACGTATATAGTATTATATATATATATTGTATTATTGTATTATACTATATAGTATATAGTATAATACTATATACGTCCAGGCTCTGAAGAAGGCGAGTCGCCGAAACGTCAGCCGAATTTCTACAACTGTTTTACCAACCTCGCGTCAGCTAATCAAGATAAGTTTTCTCCATTTTCATGAGGAATATTGTAGAACCTGTTGTTGATGAAGAGGGTGTTGAGACGCCAATTTACAGACGTGTACTTTGGACCATATTCGAATCAAATGTATGGCAAACGTTGCAAAAATAACTAGATGAAGTTTCTTGTTCTATCTAATACTAGGCATTCTCGCATAATTGCTGATGCATGTTGCTATTATTCTCCTTTTGCGTGCCGTGATATGACATAGTCTTAGTCTGTAATTCACGACTATATGAGCTTTTATGAGTTAGAGTGTGAAATCTTATGAAGTATACAGAATGAAGCGCTCAATGTCGACCAGTCTCTGTGGATTGCGCCATACATTCGACCTCATCATGTCTCACCACTTGTGGTTGACACACCTTGAATCACTGCGCTTCACGCACCCTCAAAAATCACATAGTGTCCGTATTTTTCTAATCTTTCTCACAGTAAGTTTTGGAAAGAACGACGATTTTCTTAATCAGAGTAGTAAAGGATGATTTATTTTCATTGCACTAACTTCTTGCGACCAACTAAAGTGTCAAATCTATCGCAGTGAGCGACGTGGCTGGCTTCAGAAGACATGCATAGCTTCACATAAAAGCGCTTTATCGCTCACATCATGTGTACTGATGTCCATCTGCAAGCACCAGAATAACTCTAAAAAAATTCGAGATCTGAATTTCAAAAAAGGACGCGCTTCAGTTCCACTAACTACCACGTGACGTGAGCTAAATGTTAGTCCTTTAGCTCCTAACACTTCGGTAACCGAAAAACCATCATGCTTATAAGTATGCAGACTTTCCACTATTTTCGAGGGTGTCGTCATATGTGGCTCTCATGAGCTCTTTGTTGAATTCGTTTTGTACAGGCCTGCGTTTAGCTGAATTTGCAAGAATAAATACCAAACTACGTACCAACTTAGGAGATTTTGGTGAACACTAGGTGTACATACGAGTGAATGACCATTTACTAGGAAGCAGTATTTTTCTACCACTCTTTGAACATAATGCAATACCATTGCTCTTGCAACATGCGATGAATCTATATATAACCACGCAATATTTCTAAAAATCTTATAGTTGTCTGAATTTATTTCAGTCAACATTTCTACCTGGTATTTGAAGCGTTCTTTTGCTTCTGAAGGCCATTTTTCGGGATTTGTTCAACCTCATACAACAGCTTTTGAAACAGAACATCAATTTTCTATTAGCAAATTTGAAACCCACTAGAGATCTGAGTTTTCTCTTCTCAGCATTCTTGTGGTTCGATGCCAGAGAATCATTTTTTACCTTTTCAAAATTTACAAAAATCTAACATTTGACTCTTTTTCTGTCCCTATCATCACTACCGCTTTTTATTCTGAATAATTCCATGGCTTGTGACTACAGTGTTTTCCACATCAGTTATCTCGAAAGCTATGTACTTTGTGACCACAGTGTCTTTCACACCAATTATTATCAAAGCTATGTAGTATTCTATAAAATTAATTATTTATGAATAATAACTCGCCAGAAAATTTCACATGTGACGTAGTAATGTGTGAATAATAGCAATCATTTCTACATTGTATAATTACAGAGCTTATGTATGAACATGCTGAAGCACAAAAATTCAAAATCTGAATCGCAAAAAGTTCTTTCAGAGTGTTATTGCTTTGTAATGGCTCGTAGATCTTAAATTGATTTATGATAATCGTTATAAAACTGTTATACAGAAAGTAAAAGCTGACTTCTGCAGTGGAAACAATTAGCCAGTCCCTCAAATCAACTACGTTCGAGGTACGTGACCGCTCATAATCTATGTTTAACCTCTATCCGTCACCTAGGGACGCATCACGCAACCTAGTGACTAATCAAGACACGATCACCTTCATACATGTAAGAGAGGAATAACGTAATCATTACGTACGAAGATATTTTAAAATCGAAGGAACAAAGATGTCCTGAGAGTCAGAATATGAATATTTCTACCTTGTACTTGATAGATTCAAATTAGACGATTCTAAGTAAGATCTGATGTGTGAAGAAATAGTAGAATAAGTATGGGGTCAACTCTTGACCATCGACTGCCATCAAGGAGTAATATCTAGTAACAGGAAAATATTCATCTAGCTTACTTTCAGTCATTATTTCTGGAGTGATAAAGAGTAGTAACCAGCGAGCCGAAAGTGTATAAAGCGTTCAAGTCCATCGAATTTTCAGGGCTGTGTCAGCATTCGAGTTCACCAGGCGTTACAGAGGTAAGTGAGTGCATCTCTGACCCATACAATGATTTTGATGGCCTAACGCGTATAAAGTTAGTGTTTCTAATTTGCCAGACAAGTTCGACATCACTTTATTGACGTTATGTTTTCTTTAGGATGTATGCCTTGGCTCGACAAGCACACGAGATCCAATCATGAACATTGTATGTTTACACCGTATCGTGGCCAAATGTATTACATGTGCCCTTAAACAAGTCAGTTCACGTTTCTCTCATTATGTTCCAATTTCTTTCGCTCTCAACGAACTTATTTCAACTGCTGAAGCGTTACTTATTTTTATGACCTAATTTCTTTCCGCCTTGATCCCTAAACTGATGTAGATTCATTGAATAGAACATATCAACGACATATATAGAAGGATAACATTACAAATTGGACTCAATCGAGACTGAGAAAAGTCTCATTTTCATGAGCTGGATTATGAGTTTGAGTCCCACGATTATGTATTAATCCACTCAGCTCCAAGGACTCTGATCGAAGAAGATTGAGTCGTACTGGGGACGATAGAACTTGTTTCTTGTTTATGGTAGGCTTAAAGTTTAGCGCATTAATATGCCCGCGCGCCGTAAACTGCGCCACAGGTGGTTATGGCGTGGGAGTGCGCTGCGCAATTATAATAGAGGTGGTGGCCATCATCGCTAACTGTCACCATCTGTGAATCCATTGTGATCGTTATGTCATTTTAGAGTCCTCGTTGAGTTCACGTTGTTTAAGAAACCGCTCTCAAACTGTTTTTGTACAGTCACATTGTGTAGGAATACTGAATATGGCCTTAATAACGCTTGGGTATTGAATCCTATTTACTCATTCGCCTTAGCAATTCGATCGCAGATGTTGAGTGAATCTTATCACTTTCTTCATTCGACTCATTGTTTTTGCTTGCGCTATCCATGGAGATGCTCTTTATGCGTGTTCACGACTGTCATTTGATGTATTGCGGTCTAGTGAGAGTCGGTCTTTCGGACTGATGATTTTACCTTCGTCATGAATGCTGATGTGTGTCTGGACGAGTTGATGTAACCCGAATGCATGAAATAGCTTTTCTAGAGCTCTTGATCCTCACGATTCACCTGCCTTCAGAAACGACTCTTTCGAGGCGCTTTAATACCCACTCGCCGATCCTGGCGGAGTGATGGTAGGCTCTTGGGCAGCGGTTGGATGCAATTAGATCCCTGAAAATGCTACACTGCATATCTAACCACTGCCCTTTCCTTGATCTAATACATAATTGAATTTCCAATTTCTAACAGTTTTTCTGCAATTCTTCCCCCTGCGATTTTTTTCAGGTGTACTCGATTTTCGCTTGCCGTAAGAGATGAAGACCACCATAGTTTTCTCAAGTTTTTTTTGTTATTCAATTGGAAAGTAATCTACGACAATGGCGGAAAATTGCTAGTTCCATGGAAAAATGGGCCACGATACAATTCGGCACTTAGACATACTTTTTCGAATGACCAAGATTGTCTCAGAGACGACTCCATGTTTCCTCCTATTTCATTAGCTATAACATCATCTACTTACTTTGATGTAATTCTTTGAAGGGCAATCTTTTCTTTACAGTTTTGGAAATACTGCTCTATTAACATCAACTGAAAGATTCCATTACGCTAATGTTACTTTTCAACAACCATAATTTCTATTATCACTAAAAAGAAAAGGGCATAAGAGTTTCGAGGCTCATGGTGGTCAACAACTCTTCAAATATTTTGGATCCGATTTATTGCAGAGCATTCAAAATAGAGCTCATAATTGAGGATTCAATGTCAATGTAATAGCCGTCAACTGCTTATTTGAGAATTACTGACATGCAGATGCTGAGAGAAAGACAGAGCGAGGACCTCAATAATATAGTTCAAGCGCTCTGTGCCCAGGAAAGTCATAATGGTGGTTAAAGTTCATGACGTGTAAACGTCACGTTCTTAGTTATGCTCGTATCAGCATTCTTGTATTCATATTCCAATCACACCTCATTGTTGCAAATAAATTCAAGCAGTAAATAAAGATCTAATAATTACAAAATTAGGTTCTTTCCAACTAAGAGGGGATTAATGAAAAACCGATCTCATCCGCTGGAGAGAAACTTATCAAAGGAACATTGGTTACCATCGAAAACTAAGACTTCAGGCTACAGCCCCACTTTGCCGGTTTTTCAAAGCACCCTTTTATACCACTTTAACATTCCGAATAAAATCATGTTCCATTAAATCACTTGTTTTTTTCCTCTTATCTCGCTTATACTTCGCTGGACAAAGATCCTTCCTTAGAGTGCTATTGCGCTTTAAAACTAGCCAGACAGAACTCTTTTTTTAGATAATTAATAATCATCTGATAGCATAATATTTTCTGATTCTAGCGATGTGTTTATTTCCTGCAAAAACAATATAGCAGGAAATTAAAAGGCCGACGTTTTACATTTTTGGCAACGTTCTTTATCGGCCATTCGACAAGGTGAGGGCCGCGTCAGGAGGCGTGGCAGGGGCGGGGCGAGGGGACAGTTGATATATTGTTATTCAACTGGGAATTTTCCTCGGTCTTTGGAAGCTTCACATGAAACTATTGACTAAGATATTGCGGAAAACCTCTCTACACATTGATATGCTTCTCACCTTCCAGTGAATTATACGCGTGATAAAAATGAAAGCGAAAGACGAGTGTGAAACATGATTTTGGATTTGAATACTGCAGCATTATCGAAGAATGTTTTGAAACTGGCGACGTGGGGCTATAGCCTCAAGTCTCACCTTTCAAATGAATGCTAACAGTCCTGAGAAAATTTTCTCTCCAGCGAGGTTGATTTTTCTTTTGTCCCTTTTAATCAGATAGAACCGAGAATTATATTAATTCGCAGTAGAAGTATATTGATTTTACATCACATGTTCTAAAAACATTCGTCTCAGAACCCCGAAAAGTTTCTAAATTATAATATAAATCACCAGACATAGAAGCTTTTGCTGAAAAGAAAATATTCATCAAATTAGGGACCTATAAACGGCATTTGGTTTTATGGAGATCATCCAAGTAAACTAGATGGAGCTTAGCTGTCATTTTCCTCTAGATTAGCCTTGTCTTCTGAAAATAAAGTAATGTTAGGTGTTCAAATATGACTCCGCCAATGTTTTTGCTCCAATAAAAGTAAAAATAAAGATATGCAAATTCTTTCTCTGTGTTGGAAGTGCGTTAAGAAAAGCTATTTACTTATATGGTTTTCATATACAAAGTATTGCAATATGATCTTTCCATAAGGTTTTTGAAGATGACGACTTTTGTACTCGGAAACGCTATTTCCGGGAACTTGGCTTTGCAGATATATTCATCAAAAAAATTGAAGTTGCTTGATTTTAGTAACGTTCAAGCTGTACATTTCTTGAGAATATTCAAGTAGAGACAACTTACCTATACTGCTTTGATATGGAACTGTCGTGGAGAACAAATTCGCCTTTTACCCATGATGAATGGTGTGTAGGGGAAAGTGCTAGTGAAGCGGCGCAGAAGATTAATGAAGCTTGAAGCGCGCTCCATCCTAGTGTAAGTGCAGGCAAAGTGTAAGTGAAAATCTTTGCAAGAAGTTGTGCAGTTGGACATACCAGGTCATGCGCAATTTTGTTGCCGAAATCGTATTAAGAAACCAAACGGCACGAATTTTGCCATATTGTTGCATGATAACTCTCGACTTAATGCTGCAAAACTGATGGAAAACGTCAAAAAAGAGCTGAGATGGGAGGTTTGAGGAGGTTTTACCTTACCGACTTCACTCTCCCGAAGTTGAACCGTCAGAATACCACTCAAAATTACTAAATTTTGACTAGAATTTGTAAAATTTCTGCTCCTTGCTAGTACAAAGCCATCTTCAAAGTCCCATGAACACCACCGTATAGAATATTAGTATATGAAATTATAAAGAAAATGTCTAATAGGAACATAAAAATTAACAGCGTTCTTAACGCACTTTAAAGCAAAAAAATACTCACATACCTTATATATATATCATTATTAGAACAAAAAAATGTGGGAATCCTATCTTTACATTTACTAGTAACACTTACCTAATTTTAATTTACAAGTAACTACCAACTCCAAAAAGGAGAAAAAACACTTCCCCACCTTATCACCTTAACGCGTAAACTCATATTCATCGAAAAAAGCTATTACTAACCAATTGTTCCGGATGACATGTGTCTACATACATGTAAAGTATTATATATTCGACATTCATACATAGGCGCATGCGCCGACGCAGTGGTTAACGGAGCTCTGCGCATAAGATGTGGTGCCTACTTCGGTCTCGCATCGCAAGCTCACCAACCCTTCTATCCCTTCGAAGTCCACAACCAGTCATGTCTGGAAGGATAACGGTTGTAACTAGATGCATTGGTTGGCCACTACGAGTGATTGCAAAGGCCAGATAAAAGTGCACGACGCATCTCTAAGATTGAACTGTGCCAAGAGATTTATCCTCCTAACTTTTTCACTTTTTTTATTCCCCTTGCAATACTTACGTAGGTATGATTACATGCATGAAGTGGAGACTTCCCTTTGGAATGTACACTCCGATTACACTAAAAGCTTTTGAGAAATAATTGTACCTATGCGATAGGTTGTAGGTCATCTTCATCAAACAGGTTCCACTTCAACTTCCGGATGAGAGCGTCCGATAATTTATGTGAATGTAAACCGAGCCATGCAACAGAATTTGAAAAAAAAAGGCCTACTCCGCCAACAGTGACATTCTTTGGCAACAAAAATTCCTCTAGCGAAAGTATGAGGCATTTGCCTGCTGCGGCCACTCAAACTTTGGAATGTTAATCACAGGATCGAAATTTCACCTGCGCGTATGCAAGCTATTTGGGCTGAGATGACAACGATTCAGTTTCATTCTTGGTCTGGAAATTTCGCACTAGCTGATTGATGGGAACGAGCCCGGCGCAGTGATTAGATGAGCTCGGCAATAGTTACATGTTCTTTGGTTCAAAACCGTTGTGACGGGCACAAATCACACTTGATACATCTACCGCGAGTGAAGGTCAGATACAAATTCAATAACCTCTAACGATGCTGAATAAAGTTGAATGCATGGCGCATTTATCAGGGACTGATTAACGTCGTCACCTCTGCCGTTTACCTGTTGATCTCGGTTTTGTTCTTTAAATTCGGCTTTAATTTGAGAGGTATTTACTTCAATCTGCTATTCTGCTAAAGGAGTCAAAGGCGAGTACTGATATAGGGAAGAGAAAGGAAGTTGTGTCAATATTTGCAAACATCCTTGGATGTTCGATCCCGTTCATTAAGAAATGGTCATGCTCGCCTAGGTCACTTTGAATAGACTCCACTCCTCAGACGCTTTCTCAATAGAACCGGCTATATAAACCGTACTTTGAAGCCACTTGGTTTCTAGAGTATGTCATAGAACTTTTGAGACTTTTGTGACTCTGAGACTCAAACTGCTATACAATACCATAGGCCCGCTATCAACCCTAATTACCTGCAGACACTAAATTTCAAATTGAAAAGATCTGTGCAATTCATGAGCTACCATAAGATATACCAGAATAGCAAGAAGAAGTTCCACAATGTGTTGAAATCCGTAATTTCATGGACTGTAGCCGTCACAGATCTTGACAATTACGCGACGATGTGCTCTCGTATAGAATATGACGCAAAAATAAATGTCACATTAGCACTGAGTCTAATAAATCTCAGTTCATAATGAATCTTGCTGAGTTAAATGAGATATATTAGAATTTATGGTTTCTCGTGTACAACACACATGTTCCTCTTCTTACAATTTTGAACTATTGAAATAAATATGAATTTTTTTTTAGATTTGAGTTTACCTACACTCTACTATATAACTAATTTAGTTCTACCACCTCAGAAGAAGTCATATTTTGAATTTCTGTGGCGACGATGTCGTGTTGCTTTTTGAGTTGAAGCTCAATTTTAGAGGGGAGAAGCAATTGAATATGTTGTCAAGAGACATAATAGTGTTCCCTATGTACCTTGATATTCTCTGTTGTATATATATATATATAAGCACATATATGTATATAATTATGTATATATTCACGTATGTATATATATGCATGTATACGTGTGTATATTTGTAATGATAATGACCTGATAACCCGGCGACCTGATAATGAGCATATCAAGCAGATCCCATTTGAGTCAGTTTACTTACTTTCAATGATTTTTTTCCAGTATTTAACAACAACTGAAAATTGAGAGCTTTGAACCCGTCATAACCACTCCACGATTACTTTTGAAAGAAGAAAGTTATTGTTAATGATGAATAGATGATAAATGATTATTACTAATGGATCGCTCAAAAGCTACATGTCGTGACTTTACTAACAGCATCGCTCAGAGTCGCATCGATAGAGAAATGACGTAAAGGGAAAAAAAAGTCAAAAACAGCTGACTACCGGAACCTTATAATCATTAGTAAGAATGAGAATACTTGGAAAGAGTCCTTGCTTTAACACCAATTGAATCAGCCGTCTCATAAGTATGGAAAAATTTAATCATCCTGGATTTCATGTATTTCTTTACTATGATACAACTCTGCTTCAATTTAAAACACATAAGCATTTATCGCTGTTCTCGCCAAATCTGTAAAAAGCAATGGTATCTAGACACTTGATTTTCAATTCTCTGTCTTCACAAAACATACCACTCTCAGCATTTTTCCATCTGTTTCGTTGCCATGAAATTGCCATTGAAATTATCGGTCGGATATGTTACTTTGATCATTGGTTACTTAGAGATTTGTTATCTACTCTCTTTGTTGTGATAAATACTGATTGAGTGTGATTTTTCTTTAGAAACTTGAGATATCGTGCTACAAGTTTTCAATAGGGAATTGATAGAACAAGTGTGAAAAATGATCTAAAGCTAACAGAAATTAGCGTATCCATCAAAGGCTATTGCAGCTCATTCATATATACTCTCGTTATGACAAAATATTGGCTTGAACAACTTATTTTTCCCCTCACCGTTACGTTACTCATCTTCGATATTGCTATGTGTAGCGTCAGCAATCGGGGGATGATTCACAGTTAGGTGGATGGTTATTGTGATGACAAACGAATTTAGCCCAAAAACCCCTATTGACGATTATTATGCGATCCTATTACGGTATCTAATGTAGCGTTCACCCTAGAAATTTTTAGCGATTTTAGGACGAAATAGGACGAAATAGGCGCCTATATAGCACTAGACCTATGGCTCAAAATAAGTCATATCCTTATCAGATTAAATCATTTTGAGCGGGTCTGTAAAAAAGCAGTCGATAGCAGAAGTATAGTTCATTTTAAAAGCCGTAAGCTCGACTGCCGCGTCACCACAAAGTCAGGTAAGACCATCATCCGACTTTGGGTGATTAGAATTTACTCGGCGCCGATTCCTTTAGAGGATTATTTAACCTCAAGGGATCGACGGAACCGAGGGAGGGTGCTACTGATGAGTCCCAATAGGACGAAATAGGCGCCTATATAGCACTAGACCTATGGCTCAAAATAAGTCATATCCTTATCAGATTAAATCATTTTGAGCGGGTCTGTAAAAAAGCAGTCGATAGCAGAAGTATAGTTCATTTTAAAAAGCCGTAAGCTCGACTGCCGGTCACCACAAAGTCAGGTAAGACCATCATCCGACTTTGGGTGATTAGAATTTACTCGGCGCCGATTCCTTTAGAGGATTATTTAACCTCAAGGGATCGACGGAACCGAGGGAGGGTGCTACTGATGAGTCCCAATAGGACGAAATAGGCGCCTATATAGCACTAGACCTATGGCTCAAAATAAGTCATATCCTTATCAGATTTTAGTAGTCTCAGCAATGTTTATGTCAAACAGCAGTGCTCAGGATCAAAGAGGAAGTTTGGACAAAATGACCTTCCTTCCTGAATTAAACAAAAATGGCCGGCACTATGAACGGAATTTTAATTTTACTCTCATAACTTAGCAAATCTGCTTATAATGCAATAGCTGTAATGATTTCTATCACTAATTTCTGGTGTAGTTTTGAATGGATAGCACTCCTGAGTAATTATCCCGTCGTAGACACCGGGTAGAGGAATTTCACCTGTTGTGGAATGGGAGCAATGTCATTTGGAAAAACGATCGCCTGACCTAGTAATGAGCGGAATCTCATGAAACGCACACAATTGTTTCTAAGAGATTATTTGTGAACTAATTTTACCGGAAAAGAGGCAAGCAATCAACGTCTTTGTAAAAGGCTTCGGTTTTGAACTATCAACTTATTTACAAAATCATTTGTATTTCACTCTTACCTACCTTATTATCTATTCGCTTACTCTTACGCTTTAGTTTTACCTCTATTTTCCTTATTTGATGGATCGATGAATTTGTAGCTGAGTATGAGTTAGTCAAACATGTCTTTGACTCATTTCAACATTGGGAGAAAATTTTCTTGCAGTTCCTCCATCAAGTTACATACGGTCTGCCATGTTCTCACTGAATGAGCCAATGACCCAGTAAACGCATGAATTGTTGCTGTTCAGGAAGAATCCGACTTCCCCGACAACAAGCTTTTCCCTGATCTAAACGAATTGGCAACTCATAGTGGTGACATCGTTATAGAGTTTCCCAGTACGCCTATCTCTTCTTCCCAATAAAAATGGTGTTCGACTAAATTCAATCTTATCAATTAGAAGAAAGGCGACAGATCCTCAAGCCGAAATTAACGAGCCACAGTGGACAACAGTGGCGCGATAACGAATCAAATGCGAGTGTTGTTGAAGTGTGACTTTGCACCACATTTGATAAAAGGTCATCCAGCCGTCTACGTCGTTTGACCATCTACATTTTGTATAGTGTTCTCGTAATAGTTGGAGAAACGGTGAGGGAAAATAACCGCTATTGCAACCTCGTACTTTTTTCGTGTTATCCTTTGTTGCAACTCATTTTTTCTTCTCTTCTTCTATCGTTTCTTTCTTTCCTTTTCATTCCTTTTTCTATGTTTATTTTTCCTCGTTTCTTTTCTTTTCCTTCTTTATTTTTTGCCTCCTTTCATCTCTTTCTTTTTCTCATAATCATTTCTTTCATCACTTCAATAAGCGAAAATTCGGTCCTTAGATGAATTTCACTGTACTGTCCAGTTGCATACAATTTTTTTCTTGCATTATTCCCGCTTCATTGAAGATTCCCAATAGAATGTTATTGAATCAGCGTAATTTTTGTGAAGACTATCTAGCGTACAAGTCAGTTTTACATCTCTAACAGAAGCGTAATTGGAGCGTCAAAACCGTTCAGTGATTACCGATGTGAGCAGCTGCGCTGTATTAAGTAGTGTAACCGATGTTCTGAATGTGCATGTGTATATGTGTGTACATTTATGTAAATGGTTCCATGTGTATATGTAGGCGCGTTTATGTGTGGGGAATGGTGGAAATAAGCTATCGTAAAAGAAAAGAAGACATCAAGCAAAGATCTGTAAAAAAAATTTGCATTCGCACCCAAGTTCAAATCCCCAAAGAGAAATTCTAGGTAATACTCGAATGAAGGAAAAGTATCTTAACACCCGGGAAAAATCTAAATTCTATATTTGCTTCGCATTGCGCACAACATCGATTATTGTAAATTCATGGGAATATCAGGAATATTCCATGAGAAACTCACACGGCAATGCTATATATAAAGTACCCGACATTGATTCGTTGAAAGGGTACGTTGTTTTAACAAGACAATGCCAAACCTCACACCACAAAGAAGATTAGAGAAACGTTTGATGAGTTGGAGGGAGTCGAGGTCTTGCCGTACCCAGCCTACAGTTCTAATGCTGCGCCGTCTTTTCCGCTTAATGGAACATTACAGCGTGGACGCCGATACGAGACATTTGATCAAGGTACAGAGGAATGTCAGGAGTTTTTTGATCCGAAGCTCAAGGAATGGCGTGCTTCGAGCAGATCCGTAATCTTGCAGATGATTGGCAAAAGATCGTGGATAATGATGGTCTTTTATTTCGAAAAATAATTTTTGCTATTTTTGATTAACTTTATGTACGGATTTCGAAATGTCAGCGGGTGTTTTAAGGAACTTTTTCCTCAACCTTATATAAGTAAAGTTACTAGCAAGCTGCTTAATGACGTGTACATCTATCGTGCAAACAGCACAAACACATTATTTCAAACTACACTAATCATTTGATGAACTTGAGCCCATCGAGACACAGTGCTCATTAGCACCTCAAAAGTTCACTGTGATTCACGGGATAAAAGGTTTCTATTCCCTAATGACTAAAGCCCACCGTAATACTAAGGTAAATGCCAGAAAAATTGTAGTTGTTCACATTGGCTGAGCTTTCGACTATTTGGAAAGCTGCTACTAGTCACCGATAATCGTCATAATGTGTGTAGTACCAGCCAGTTAGAGCGAGAAAGTGACGCATTCTGGAATGTCGAGTGATGAATGTAAAATGTTCTCAAAGTTTTTTTTTAGATTCGAGGCATTTTTTGCTATCTATTCAGATTTATGAATGTGCTTTCACGTGCCATTACACTTCTGATCGTGAAATCATTGTGTTTAATGTGTTTACATCGAAGTGATTCATACCATACGATCTTTCGAATAATATCATTGTTCGAGACTTTCTGACCCTTGAACATAAAAAAACGAATAGAAAATAGGCGACGTTTTGCAGCAAACTTGTTGATGCCTAGTGATGAGAGAATGAACTAAGGATGATTCCTAAAATGATTTTCTTTTAACTGCGGCATTACTAATCGATCATATATCCCTAATGATTGAGTCAATGGTACGAAGTTAGTAAGAATTATAAATCAATTCAGCCAACGTTTCGACGCTTTTCGTCTTTTCTGAGCCGACAGTTGGAGTCGAATAGATGAGCATGTGTAGTAGACTAGTCCCTGCTGATGTCTAAGTTTATAACTTCCTTTGACAAGAGAGATTTCCCTAAGGATTCTAAATATCTTCACGAAAAAACTCTATAACTTCCAATGACTGCGAAAATTAATCTAAATATGGAAAGTGTTATAAATACGGGGAAAGTACTAAGGAAATCTTTTTTGAGTGTTGAAATTTCTTTCTTAGAGTGGCAAACGTAACATCTGACTTTTCCATGTCTAAGACATATCCATGAGCGCATGCGGGGCAGTGATTAGAGGTGCTCTGCGTCACATACGAAGTCGATGGACTCAATTCCGCGCTCATGGCTCACCAAGCCATCCACTCTTACGGGTTCGGTAAAGTGGGTACCAGAGAGGTCTCAGACTTGTCTGGGAGGATAAGCTGCACAGACTCGGTACAGTGGGAGGCCACCGCGAGTCATTGTAAAGGCTAGATATGCATTTAATCACCTCAAGGGGTGTTAAAAATTGGAGGCGAATGCATAGCGCATTCCTCAGGGATTGATCAACGCCGGTAGCTTTATCCTTTTATCCTTTTTAGACATCCTCAGTAAATTTGTTTTTTCATATATTTTTGGATGTTTTAGTCCATAGTTGTGATCAACATATCAATATTAGTGGGAATTTCTAAAATGCTATTCAACGTTATACACCCTATGTTCTGAAGCTACGTAGTAATGTAAGATTTGCACGTCGTTCTTGTCAACGATAGAAGTCCGCAGCAACTGTTCACTTCTTGTTTTCAATTTCGAAAGAAAAAACCAAATTTTTTATTTTGTGACGTTGACAATGTTAGGATCAGATCAATCATTTTGGACTAATGTGAAATTTTCCTACACCACAAACCGTGGAGATTCTACTTCCCAATAACTGCAGAAAATCTTTTGATAAACAGATACTAAAAACACACACTAACCTTTCTAGAGCATTTTTTTCTAAAGCTATTGAAGAACAGGAAAATAGGATATCTGTCGCTGGGCATGAACGTCAGCAAGGTTGAGGGGCCACATTCTTTTCGATCAGGTAGACATCGAAGTCAATTCATGACGTTCGTGACTGTAGAGTCCGATGTTAATGTCGCGCATAATGTGTCTATTCCACGAGTGCATCAGAACTTTACATACTTAAGCGACCCGACCACATTCTGGTAGCAATTTCTTAGTCTTGAGGTGCGGAAAGTGTGACTATCGGTTTAAGTCGAAGCTATTGTTCAGATCAAATCCTCACATGTGCGCGTCCACAAGTTTGTGACGGCATCTCTTCATGAGATTGTTAGAAACTGAGAATAGTATACAGTACCCTATTGACAAGGTAGCAGAGTTTATGAAGAATAGAGCTTCCAACACTGGCCAATCCCTAGAAATGTAGTCATACATTCAAGCTTTCAACAAGCTTATTTGAAACCTATTAAAGTAATAGGCACGAACCCTACCGATGTATCTGCCTTGGTGCTGCTATCTTTCCAAAAGAGGTGATGTGTAATACCAAAATCCACTGGACAGTGGAGTAGAGAGGGGAACCATGACCCTCTGGGTTTAGGCATCGAAACAACAACGACATGTGTGTCGGCACGCTCTAACCACTGCGATGTTACGCACCTATTCAAGGGACGTATATTTCATGATGAAAGCCACCACAGAAAATCCTGTTCTATCGAAACCGTGATTCATGGAGCTATTCAGTGGTAGCCGATGAAGAAATGGAAGCGTTGTTTCATTCAGGACTTAAAAACTGCGACGTCAAGTGCAAGGTTGATAAATGGTGCCGAGGAAAAAAGCCATGGGCTGAAGAAGACGCTCGCACATTATTCGTGAATTTTTGCACAACCGCTGCGAAAACTATTACACTTATAAATATAGTCGGAAAAAGAGAGAGAGAAGGGAAGAGCATTTTGAGAAGGAGCTAGAAACTCTGTGAAGTTCAATCAGCGGCAAAAGGTTATGAGAAATTGTCCCTTTTCATAGCCTCAATTGACGTTAGAGGATTGATCCAACACTGGTCCAAGCTCATTATTCTTTTTGTTAGTGAAATTTTACAGTATTGCTTCTACAGTACACATGTTTTCTCATGCTAATAGCATTTTAAGGGATTCGTCATCATCTCCACTTTTAACAACATTTCGTTTTAACGATATGCGTGTTAACAGAATTGTGTATTACACATAACTAGTGTGTGAATAAACAGGCAGTAGACGACTCATCGTTTTTATCCTTCGCCTTCGGCAAAACAATTCCTCACGAATCTACGACGACTAGGAAAATGATTGAGAGCTTGGCTGATGAACAAGAGATCGAAGGAAATCCAATTCATTAGATAGAACTAACGCAGAAGAGTAATGTAAGTTTTATTTGGATCATTGACAGGAGAAGTTCTGCAGGTTCAAAGCTCTTTATAAAATATATGGTTTTAATTATTCTTAGCCATTTAATCATTTCCAATGTAATATCCAGACATTGAACCGGAGTTAATTTAATCGCCCCGCTCTTCAGCTATTATACAGTCCAGAGACAAAGGATAAATCATTCAAGAGCCGATCAATCCTTAGGGGATATGCCATGACTCTCACGAGAACACAAGGAGCCGAAGCTGGTCATTCGACCCAGAAGTTCATAATATTATGTATTTGCAAAAAATCTTGCCTCTACAAAATTTAAATGCACGTATATTTTCTAACACAATTTCCTTTATGATATTGGACATATTTTAGACCAAATACTTTCGAAGGACTCGGAGGTTAAATTTGGATTTTAAACGTTGCAGCGGCATAAACGACAGCTGTAAACATAAATAATGCATTGGGGAACACTGTCGCGTCCTGCTATACGATATCCTGCTTATTTATTTGTTTTCGCGTTCGAAACTATCTCTTCTGAAGCAGTGAAGTGAATGACGTATACGTTGAGGGCTTCAGAAAAGTAGGCTTTCATCTCAGTGGAAAAAGATCACTAGTGCTGTTCTAGATTGGTGAGCTGACTCAAACCTGGTATCGAAATATTTCTATACGCGCCCAACACTTCGTTACCCTAGTTTTTCTCACGTTTCGAGTCGTTCAGACTAGAGTCGTTGATCCGCAGTGGTCGTCATCGAGATCACTTGTAATTTCCGGGACTAAGGAAGGAAGGTGTAACACATTAAAACGTCAGCTGTCGTAAGTATATAGTATAACGGCAGTTTCCTGTCTACTCATCCAAAAATTGGAAATCAAAGATTACTCGTATTTTATGGCAAAGGATTTTTTAAATCCTAATGGATTTGACTCTAAGCGATAAAGTTTATTATGGGCCCGTATGTTCATCTAGTCATAACTTCGACATCAAATGGACTGTATCGAATATATCTCGGACTTTATGCGCTGCTAGTCGTAGAGGTGCGTGAGTGCATATATGGCGTATACAAGTACTTGAAAGAGGTCTACCTAGATATCAACTCATTGTCGCTATCGTAGCAGGACACATCTTGTTCCCCTCTAACCCATGAGGAATAATGAGCTTGGTTTAATAGGTGTAAGTGGTTCAAACGAAGGAATTAGTGTACATCGTAGAGAACTAACCATTGCACTACACGCGCTTCATTATAACGTCATATGGATTGAAATATTGGGTGAATGTGTGTCGAATCCTAAGGGAATCAAAAAGCTTCGAACACATAGGACTTTTGACGATACGAAGTCTGCAGCCGACATTCATAAATCATTTAAATGGTGTTTATGGAGTAGCCGCCACGACCAACAAATTTTAAATGACGCCTCATGGAAACGATTGCTCCGACCAATGTTTTTCTTCGCTAATGTGCCATTTCAATGAGGAATAGTTCATTGCGCCTAGGAGATCTGCGGAAAAGCAGTGTGCATGACTATGATAGATTCAAGCGATTTTATTCACTTTTTTTCTCAAATGATCCGTCATCACATCCACCGTGTGGGATACGAGCGCTTCTCACATTCGATTTATTTCCTCGGATTCATTGACCCAAAAGTCATCAAACGATTTGCGCGCTGTGTCGGCTGCTGACTGAGGATTTTTTCCTTCACCGTCAATGTCGTAAAATGATAACTGAGTAGATTTTCTTTGCAATCTCTGAAACAGCCATGTCGAGGAATTCCTACGTGGTTTCAGGGGAACGTTGTAGCAGAGGCCAAATCAGAACCATTGCTTTTGATAGATTGTATACCACTAACCACTCGGCTATCAATTTATTCCCTTATTAATTCGAAAAATACCTAACCTAACTTATTCGCCAAATACAACTTCTTTTAAAACCATGTCAACTCATAATTAGAATACGTGGTTGTCAATCTCAAAGGAAAGTCGTGGTTCTTCCTTCACAAAAAAATTCACTTTTTCCCTATTTAAACAAGCATATAGCAAACAGTTATAATGCAAACTTTCTGTAGTGCATCAGTAGCCAATCAGCCGTAATTTAGTAACCTTTCTATGTAGTTTTTCCAAATGAATGATCAATTTTTAGCGCTCATTTTCTTCATCTAGAGAATTAGGACACGTGTGACTTTTGTTCGTGAGGAGAAAAGAATGTTCTTTTTCTAGGTCTTTACAACTTTACTATTAGATGAATTGAAAGATTGAAATTATAGCCCACTGGCTTGTGTCGATAATGTGAGTTTTAATTGGTATTTTTTTCCCATAAATGTTTCAGAGTAATTAGTGCTTTGATGACCTTTTGGCTTATCACTACATTACGACTGATCATTTGGCTTCGTAATGTTCTTCTATTGGTTCTATATGATCGGACTGTCATTGTATCGTATTTGTTCATGCATAAATGACTCCCTGGGACCGACTATGTGTTAGTCTCGGCATAGAAAGAATAAAGAGCGAAAAATGGAGATAAAAAAAAGCGCTTGAACGACTGTCCGCCGCCGTTCAGAAGCGAAATTCATAGCAAAGCCAAAGTGCATTGATAGGCATCTATCTGTTTGAATCAAAACTTACACGCTAAACTATAGACAATCATGGAAAAATTCTATTCAATGACAATTACTTTGCATTTCATAGATTCGTAGACGACTGATATACAATCTCACGCCTGTTAAATCTTATCGATTTCAAATCCAATCAATAATTCCTCTCTTTTAGCGACTTTTTTTATTTATACTGGAGTTAACACGCTTGTATATCACGTTGTCTCTTTCCACACATTTCAAAAAACGCAAAATGGAACTGATGTGATAAGAAGGGAAAAAAGTGATAGATGAAAATGCCCTACTCCCATTTGTATGATTTTCTGTCAGAACTTTTGATAAAATCTTCAAGATTAATCGTATTGGCGTGTTTTAGGAAAGCGAGAAAAAAAAAATAAAGCGACAAACATATTCCTTGGTGCACTAAACATTTTGCATAGACAACTTGATACGTCCATTAAAAAACCAACTGATAAAAGTGTTGTGTCAGAATATTTTATGACAGAATACACATATTGGGGTGAGCTAAAATCATATACGGTAGCGGAACGCCTTGTAAGTAATATGTAGCTAGGCCCATGAAGCTCGTTCTGCCATTTATCGTGATCTCCTTCACGTTTTTCGAAAAATTGGCTGCTGAGTATGAAATTCCACTCGAAAGCAGTATTCGAGGAACCTCGTATTGATTAGTTTGGTTTGAACCCTTTAGAAAGTCAATCACGCTCAGAACTAGTGACCTATTGAGGTACACATGAGCGCTGAAAACGTGCTTTCCGCATAATCAGTTTTGGATCATCCGGAGTTACTCTTACTACTTATTACTTATTACTACGTCTTGAAGTCATTCAAAGCTCAAAATCACAGCTTTCTGATCATCTCGAGCTATCACGTTGGTGCAAAAGTAATTGCGGTGTGTTGCATTGCTGAGATGCGCCATTTGATAATGGCAAATACTGTTGGATAAATGTGCCATCGATATGCATTATTTGGACGCACATTTTTCGCTTCATGTTTTTTTTTCCTAGTGACATATCACTCATTTTTATTTCATATTTATAGTAAATATAGAAGAGATGTATGGTGCAAAAGTTATGGCGGTTTCAGATGGCGATGATTGAAATGTGTCGTGAAGCAGCAGAGACAACCGTTATATCATTGACGCAGTTGGCTTAAAAACTGCTAATGAACGTACAATGTAGTGGTGGGTTCAAGAGGTTCGTAAAGAAGACACATTTCAACGAGCATGGACGCAATACTTTTGCCACCAACCTCTTTAGAAGTCCTGAGAAGAGTAGACATCGAAACTGTTACTCCCAAGACTACACACATTTTCAGAAGAACTCAGCGTCGACCG